>JADLZN010009470.1:0-17516 GCA_018155175.1 Sinocyclocheilus anophthalmus | reverse complement strand
GGGGGTACTTCATGGAGAGGTTTGAGAACCACTGATATATTGCATTACAATATTTAGCATAGCCTGTGTATTATATTGAAAGTGAATCACATTCAATAAGATAAAAAAAGTTTAATGTTTGTGCATATTAGAAGCACTGCCAGAGGTAATTTGACTGACCACAGTTTTCCCGCTTGTATTATGTTTGTAATGCGAAACAGAAACCATGCTTTAATTTTAATTATGCCAAAGCAAACCAGTGACTTTAATAAAAGTACAGTGACATTAACAGTGGATGCCTTGATGTGCAATTCTGCCCATTATGTACATAATAATGGCCAATCAATTAAATGCTGTGTAATCACCTGAAAGCAGTAATTGTATTATGTGAGCTCTACATAAGAGCTGCTTTATAATGGTTCTGCTGTTAACAGATGCTACACAAGGGTAATGAGAGGACTAATTGAACATTTTTGAACTTTGTACATCGAATCAGGTCGGCACAATGGACATGGTTATTCTTTTTTTATTCACGCTGTTGCTGTGCTTATTTCCTCTTGTTTTTTATGTGTTTGTTTTATGTATCTTCCAGGACCAGCATTCGCAAGATCGAGTTTGGTTGGGAAATATAGGGTTTTGGGCTGGAATCTACTAAATTCCCTCTGCTCATTCTCCCTCCACGCGTATGCTGCTGCCAGCTCAACAAATGTGTAAAGGTGGCCTTATGTGTCTGAGGACTGGCATTAGTGCAGCTCATTTGGTGGCCGACAAGCTCCTGAAACTGTACTAACTCAGTGGGAATTTAGAAACACTGTCTGTCTCACCCATAAAAATCACCCAGATAAATGCACCTGTGGAGACCCCCTGCAGCACCGTCTGCTAGACATGCTCCATATGTGGCTGCTCTTCTTCTCACTCTCTCTTTCTCTCACCTTAGACTTCACGTTTCTGTTTTGCCTTTATATTGCCTCCTCTTTCCTTTTTTCTTAGAAATACTACTACACTGTTATATATTCTTATATACATACTATTTTTTTAAAAAATTAAAAAAAAAAAATCGTTAAATAAAAAAAAAAAACAGCGCACTACATGCTAAATTTTATCAAGCACCCAACATGCATTATAATGTGACCATATGAAAAATCTGGTCTTGAGCCAAGTTGTGGGGTGTGCGATATAAAAACTGGACAAAGGATTAAAAAAAATGCTGGAAGAAAGGAGGAAAGATGGCACAGTTTAAAGCAATAATTTGCAGCAAAATGTGCCACCACCATCAAGTCATCCAGAGTAAATGAGTTTTTTTTCAGCGGACAGCTTGGAGAAAATTTACATTAAATCCTTGCGCACCAACGATCCTATGCAGTGACTGGGTGACGGTTAAATGAGAGTTCAACAGCTGATAGAAACATTCAATAATTACAAGTAATCCACAAGTCTACAGTCCATCAATTCACATCTTATAAAGCAAAAACGCGTGTGCGTTTGTAATAAGACAAATCATTATTAAAACGTTTTTAACCACCAACCACCAGTGCTTTCTGGCAAATACAAGTCTTTGTGAACATACAATGCATTCTTCCACAGTTGTAAAAAAAGGTCTTCACCATTTTTTGAATCAGAGAGAAAATGCAACTAGGCAAAGCCTGTTTACAAGCGCAAAAAGGTCCCAAAAACGAACAAATATTGTAATGTTTTCGTATCAGGTGTTAAATCTCATTCTAACCGCACCCATTACTGCAGAGGATCCAGGTGGTAAGCAAGTGAGTTAATGATACGATTCTCCAAATCTGTTTAATGATGGAAGAAAAGAAAAAAAAACTTATCTACATCTTAAAGAGTTAAATCATTTAAAGTGGCAACAAAACTGCATATAATAAACAGAATGTTATTGTCGACTGGTGTGGGGGTGTTGGGGGGGGGGGGGGACGTAATATAGTTAGCGTATTGGTGGTGAACAGGTCCTGAATCTTTGATGTAAAATGGACGACTTAACATCGCAAATGAACGCACTCCAGGTAAAGTGCTTGAAGTGGCTTCATCATTCCTTAGGAGACAGAAAATATTTGACTTTAATAAATTCCTACTATTCCATATTGAAATTACTAAATAAAAATGTACATACAAGGTTGCTTTGATAATAGCGTCATATACTGGAATCCGGACATGCAGTTAAACTATTATCATTTTGGAGGTCGGCATGGCTTCCAGGCTTTAATGACTGAAAAGCCCAAGCACTAATTATCAGGAGATAGCAACGGGGGCATGCACCTTCATTGAGGACGGTGCTGATTACTGCATAATGAAGTGTATTTGCATGGCGGTGCCAAAGAGGGTGACAGGGTGAGAAACCTAGCGGCGAGTCTTCTGCGCAAGCTCCAAAATCAGAATGCTGGTGCCGCTTCCAAACCCCAGAGGAAGTGTGATAGACAGCGTGGTAGAACGAAAAACGGTAACAAAACACATACAATTAATTTGTTATGTGAAAAGAGTAGATGTTTTCGGTCAATGTTATATCCTACAAAACAGTTCCGAATGCATATAAAAAGGTTGTCATGGGGTTGAGATACCATCTTGCTTTGCGGGGTATTGTCATTTCATTACGTATTTTCATAAGAATGTCCAGTGTGACGCCAGTGCGAGATAGGCGCAAAATTTGAGTGTTTTGGATGTTGAAATTGACAAAGTTTTAAAAGTAATCCCAGCGTGGCCTGCTCAGAATTTCTAATGAATTACTCGGCTATACAGTATGTGCAGCAAATCTGTTGTAAATGGGTTCAAATCATACATTTATAAGGTAGTTTGCAACTTGATAATTTATCCAACAGAAAGATACCAATCAGATCGGGCTCATGCACTCACACAAAAAAAAGACTCCTTTGTGTCCGAAACGTGCACGCGGATACAGGTTGAGGATCAAATGCAGATTTATTAAGGGGTAATCCAAAAGTTGTCAGTCCAAAAACAGGCAAAAGGGTCATAAACACCAGGGTACCATAAACCAAAACACCCAGGCAGGGAAACTAAGGCAAACAGGGAAATCCAGGAAAAGACAGGGTCAAAAACCAGAACATATAGACATGGAGCACTCAAATGCAAGGACACAGGGAAATAGACAGGGTATAAATAGGGAGAGACAAACAGGATAACAATGTAACAAGGGGGAGGAGCTAATTAAACACCATGGGAACTAACTAACTAAAGGGAAACCATGACAACAAACAAAGCTGAAGGGCAAACAGCAGACGAGACCAGGCAAAGAATTGTGGGAAATGGAGTCCAGGATGGAGTGGCAATGCAGTGGGGATCGTGACATAGCCCCCCTCCTAAGGAGCAGCTTCCAGATGATCCTAACAGTATCAGAGAAGACCAGGAAGGAGGCGGAGTGGAGGCAGATCAGGGGCGAAGTAGGAGAGCCAGGTACATGGAGTGGACGATGGCCTGGAGATTGAGGCAGGGCGAGAAGCCAGGGTGGAGCCAGCAGGTCAGGAAGCCAGGGCGGAGCAAGGAGCATGGGCGGAGGCGGTGGAACAGGCAGTCAGGCCGGAGTCGGTGGAGCAGAAAGCCAGGGCCCTCATTTGTCAACAGTGCATAGAAAAGGTTCTATATTTTGTCCTACGCATTACATTTAGAATGTGCCTAAGTACAACAAAATCTGTATTTATCAAATGTGCGCACGCAGTTCTTACGCACATGAGTAAGCAATCATTGTTGATAAATCCCACATGTGCATATGTAACATGCTTGTTCACGTTCACGGTCATTTGCATTCGGAAACGCCTCCAATGAACCGTATATGGTGACAACACCTCCCTTTATAAATCACATGATTGTATGTGTCTTCACTGAAATCATGGCAAAGAAAGCGGTACCGACGGAGAAGGCGGCCTCCTTAGCCGTGACAGGGTTTTGGGGGGGGGGGGGGGGGGGAAAACCCCCCCCAAAAAAAAAAAAAGGGATTACAGGGGCAGGAATCCTTGGCCGTGACAGGACATGCTGAGAGTTCAGAGACGGCCTCCTTGGTTGAACTCAGGGGTTATCTCAGGGCTGGCAGAAAGTTCATAAACAACCTCTGTGGTTGTATCAAAGTAGACAGGCAGTTCTAGAATGGCCTCTGTGGTTGAGACAGAACAGGCAGAGAACTCACAGGATGACACCAACACTGGACTGAGCTCTGGGGCTCGAGTGAGCTCTGGAGTAGATTCATGGACTGGTGCATGCTCTGGCGATAATTCAAGGACTGGAACGGGCTCCGGAGTGGACTCATGGACTGGAACAGGCTCTGGAGCGGACTTATGGACTGGTGAGAGATCAGGAGTGGATTCACAGACTGGAACAAGCTCAGGAGGAGTAACAAAGCAGTGTGGGCCCAAACACACAAGATGGCAACCGCCATAACAGGGAGCACTGAGGATAGGGGAACAGCCTCTGTGACAGCCAGTACTGAGGCCCTTGGGCTGCCAGCTGCTCTGGTCGAAACCAGTAGTTGGGACATCAAACTGGAGATCAGCCCCAAAGGCCTTTGAAATGTCTGCGTGTCTTCAAATGCAACGTTCAATATGACTGGGAACACAAGAGCGGCATTCGTGATGGCTGAAGACTGTGGCGTGACATCCATGATGGCTGGAGGCTCTGGCATGGCGGCTATCTTGCCGAGAGGCTCTGGATTGGCAGCCATCTTTTTTCTTAGGAGATTATCTCGGATCTGGCAGGCCGCAAATTTCTGGGGAGCACGCGCTCTGGTCGATATGGCAGCATCTTGGGAGGGATCGGGTGGCCGCTCATCATTGGGGATTGGGTCTGGCGTGTGCCACTGCGGGTGATGAGACTCTGGACTGGACTGCTATGAGGACGGAATGGTAGTAGTGTCTCTTGGAGGCTGGCAGCCATGACGGGATTCTCCTCCAGGCCACTCTCCCCACCAGTGAATATCGACCCATCAGCTGCAATGCCACATTGATTACTCACTAATCCAGAGTCACCTAAGTGTTGTAGTGCCATTTCATGCCGAGTGGAGTGCGTGGCTCGGTCATAACGCCGAAAACACCAAAATATCCACACGCACCAAGACCTCAAATTCATAACTGTCAAAATACACTGTTGATCACGTTGCAATTTTCCTTAATCATACTAGCTATTAAAAAATAACTTGTCAACAATGCTCCTAGAGGGTTTCTAATTTACTAGGTTTGAATATTCATGAAATGCGAATAGTGCCTTTTTCTTTTGTGTTTGATTAATATAGGAACGCAAAACTTATTTTGTATGGTTCTCCGCTTTCACCCTGCTACAGTGGGTACGGAATGTATTCAGACCCCCTTATATTTTTCACTCTTTTTTATATTTCAGCCATTTTCTAAAATCATTTAAGTTTTTTTTTTTTCCTTATTAATGTACACACAGCTCCCCATATTTACAGAAAAACACAGAAATGTTGACATTTTGCAGATTTAGTAAAGAAAAAAACTAAAATATCACAGTGTCCTAAGTATTCAGACCCTTTGCTCAGTATTTAGTAGAAGCACCCTTTTGATCTAATACAGCCATGAGTCTTTTTGGGAAAGATGCAACAAGTTTTTCACACCTGGATTTGGGGATCCTCTGCCATTCCGCCTTGCAGATCCTCTACAGTTCTGTCAGGTTGGATGGTAAACGTGGTGGACAGCCATTTTTAGGTCTCTCCAGAAATGCTCAATTGGGTGTTTATTCAGGGCTCTGGCTGGGCCATTCAAGAAAAGTCACAGAGGTGTTGTGAAGCCACTCCTTAGTTATTTTAGCTGTGTGCTTAGGGTATTTGTCTTGTTGGAAGGTAAACCTTCGGGCCCAGTCTGAGGTCCTGAGCACTCATCCAGGTTTTCGTCCAGGATATCCCTGTAATTGGCCGCATTCATCTTTCCCTCGATTGCAAACAGTCATCCTGTCCCTGCAGCTGAAAAACACACACACAGCATGATGCTGCCACCACCATGCTTCACTGTTGGACTGTATTGGACAGGTGATGAGCAGGTGCCTGGTTTTCTCCACACATACAGCTTAGAATTAAGGCCAAAAAGTTCTATCTTGGTATCATCAGACCAGAGAATCTTATTTCTAACCATCTTGGAGTCCTTCAGGTGTTTTTAGCACAGTTCACCATGCGGGCTTTCATGTGTCTTGCACTGATGAGAGGCTTCCGTCGGGCCACTCTGCCATAAAGCCCCGACTGGTGGAGGGCTGCAGTGATGGTTGACTTTCTACAACTTTCTCCCATCTCCCGGCTGTATCTCTGGAGCTCAGCCACAGTGATCCTTGGGTTCTTCTTTACCTCTCACCAAGGCTCTTCTCACCCGATAGCTCAGTTTGGGTTCCCAGGTTAACACCCCGCCGGACGACCAGCTCTAGGAAGGGTTCTGGTTGTCCCAAACGTCTTCAATTTAAGGAATATGGAGGCTACAGACTAGGGCTGCGGGATTAGGGAACTTAGAGTGGCAGCAGATTGTGTTTTGTAACCTTGCCCGAGTCTGTGCTTGCGCCCACAGAATTCTGTCTCTCCGATGCGCGCTCACCGGGGCAAGAGATAGTTGCACTTTTCAAATTTGACCTCATGATTCCTGCCAGTTGCCTGACTGAATGCACTGGTGAGCTGTAAGGTACTGGATATAGACAGAGCTGTTTGTCTCCCTTTCCTAATCAAGTAAAATCAGTAAAATCAAACACAGCTGGACTCAAATGAAGAGATCGGAAGAGCACACGTCTTCAGAGGAGGGATCAGAAGAAATTGACAGAGAGGAGGCCTGACGCTGAAATATATGGATGCTGTCAACAGCCAAAGGGTTAGCGTACTCCGGACCATGTGATATTTCAGTTTTTACATTTTAATAAATCTGCAAAAATGTCCAAAATTCTGTGTTTTTCTGTCAATATAGTGTGCTGTGTGTACATTAATGAGGAAAAAAAAAAAATGATTTTAGCAAATGGCTGCAAAAAAACAAAGAGTGAAAAATTTAAGGGGGTCTGGTCATACTTTTGCCCTTGCTTACCAGCTGTTTTTTAGATATGACTTAACACGAGAAATAAATGGCATTAATAGTTTATTCCATACCTACCTTTGTCATAATACCACTAGAAATGTAAAGAGAGACCATTCACATATCGGTCTGGATATATATTATATATCATATCATATCCGTAATATTTTAAAAAATTTTATATAATAATATATATCTAATTATATAGTATATATTACGATATATGGTATAGTAATGAGGAAATCTGCAGACATTCAGAATCTCAATGCTGTTGCACAGCGGGTTTCATCTATCCCTAAGCCTTTTGTTTACTGCTGAGTTGGTTTAGCCCCACCTCTATGGTCCCATCTAACATCACCCGTACTCAAATCCATCCGTCCCTTTCCTGTGTGACTTTATTAACTGTCTTTTCTCTCGTGCCGCCAGTCAGCTCTTAACTGCCTCTGTAATTACATCCTCGTCAAGTGTTCAGCAGCTATCTAATTGAAGGATGTGTTAAGATGCATGACATTAAGCAATTTTTTTTAGGTTGAAGAAGGAGAAGAATGTGTTGTAATTTGCCATCCCCAACCTTCTACACTCACATGATCACTCTCTTCCATTTCAAGCATATTGTATATATATCGTAATACCCAAGGCACTGAGATTTTGGGACCATATATGTCCTTTGTCATGTAATCCCAGAAACTGCCAAAGCTAACATGCTTTTTTTCCCCTCTGCCCAAACTTAAAATCTCACACCATTGATTTTAATTAACTTTACACTCCCTATTTGTTGCTATTTTTACAGATCACTGAGACAGAAATATCCATTTATTTTCCCAGTTTTAATTATGGTTTCCTAAAAAACAGAGCTCCTGTTTGTTGCACAAGAACAGTGGCGTTAATTGTGTTCACGTGACAGCACGGCCCTGCGGCGTCAAACTTTGTCAGTAAGAAAAATAAACATTCGGATCGACTGCTGTCAAATTTTGTCTTTTAATGATAAAGGAGCCAAGAATTAATGACTACCTTCGGTGATGTGATTAGATCACATTGTAGGATATCAGACCGAATCAGACAATATAAGATTTGGTCAAACATTAGGAGCACAAAAATTCCACAGAGGCCCAAGACAAACAGGATGTCATAAATCAGACCCGAGCATTAGCCAGGCTGAAGCAAGCCTAAACCCCCCCTGTCACAGAACAGTTTTCAACATTAACACAAAAGAACACATTGACAAGTCCAAGGAGATTGTAAAATTTTGGGGCAAGATATCAAGAATAATGGTCAAAAGAGATACACAGCCTGTGGTAAGATCCGGCCGCACCACGTGGAAACAGTGACAGTGATCACACGCTTCAGATGACGGTTTCCCGCCAGCCTCAGACGACCAGACCAGAATGAGAATTCATTATGAGGCGAGACCTCATGTAACCTCTGGTCTTCATCAGAAAACGCTACTTACGTCCAAGAATGCCAAGAAACTCATTTCCATCTGAATATGCATCTAACATGACACTAAAGGACCTGAGCAATAATATTTTATATGTAACCCACATGTGATTTATCAGGTCTTAATCATTTATTGTGTGTATTTTTAATAACTATTGAATAGTTTATGGGTTCATATTCATTTTTAGTATGTGTGTGTTTGAATCTTCATTCTTGAAACGTTTCTTCCAATCAATTCGTTGTCAAATGTATCACATTCTTGTTATAGAAATCATGTCCAAAACTATAATGTGCAAAGAGCGGGAAAAACGCGGATCATGTGAATGATGAGATAACAGTTGATTAGTTGAAAATAGGGGGGGAGAAAACCCATTGGCAAACACCCTGAGCAAACACGACATGTAATTGGTCAAAAGACCATTTGGGGTGTGTTAAACAGCCTTGTTTAAATACTAGAAACACCATCAAATCGCTCTCTTGGTTCTCTTCTTCAACCCCTTCTTACTCTCCTCTTTTTAGGCATAGCTTTGAGCTATGCTTTTAATCACGCTTCTTTAGTTTTGAGCGTGCTCTGTCTGCTTACATATGAAAAGGTTACAGTTAAACTCCCCTTGCTCTCTCTGTGATCATCATATGAATTATTTACGAGAAGATGGCCAGTGTAATAATAATAAATAACCATATGTAAAAAACATTTGGTAGCCATTCTATAATTAATGCCTGTCTCTTTAAGGGTGTCAGCGGATGCACAAAACTCACTTTTCATTGTTGTTTGAACATCATGGGTGTTGGCAGTCGTTGGTACACAACACCACTGATAATGATTAAAAAACCATCCGTGGCTTCTTTTTTAATCTATATAAATAATATCCCCTTTTTCAAAATCAACATTATCAGCTTCTTGGCTGTGTGACGTCAACCGACCAAGGCGATCCCCACGATTTGATTTGTACATGACCGTCTTACTTTAGACCCGGCCTTAGGAGCTGTCACCAGTCGCCATTTGTGTTCGATTGCCGGAGCAGGCCGTGGACAAGAAGGCTTCTAATGCGATTGAGGGTTTGGTTGTGGGATGTAATAATGCACATAGCGTTGTCCACTTTGAATCCGCACCACATCACGACGCCGTGAAGACGCAGGAGGAATTAACGTTACTTTGTTTTTTGAGAGGGAATGCGCCTCCTGTCTACCTAATTCAGTCTCTGTTTGCACGCCCATCATAGCTGCCACCTCCCAGTTTCACCCTAAACATGAGTATAAGGGTTTTTTATGAATCTTTGCTAATTGTCTTTCCTAATAATGTGCTCCTAGTTAGACCAAGTGTACGTGGCTAAATGCAGCTACACCAACATTTCCACGGGGCAAACGTAAACAGGATGGCTGGTCACACCACAGAAGAGAGGGGCGGGGTGAGCAGAGCTCATTTGCATTTAAAGGGAAATGCAACAAAATGGGTTGCTGTGAAAAAAGCTGATTTTAACAAGGTAAAAAGGGTGTTTTTACACTACCATTGAGAAATTTTAACCAAAGTATGTTTTCATTACTCATTCATTCAGACTTTTCATTAAGACCCTAAAGAATCATAACAACTTGTGGAAAATGGGCATCCGATGACCCCTTTAAATTATTTACTTACTTACTTATGGTACAATTGCAATTAAGTTTCCACATGATTTCTTTCCAGATGATTAAAAATATATATTTTTCCAGATAATTTATCTTTCTATCCATCTGTCGTCCTTTATATCTGTCGGTCTATTTAGTGTTCAAGCATTCTATCCATTGTTGTTGTAGAGTTCTGTCTCTCTAGCCTTGTCTATCGGTCTAACTATGTATCTGTCTTTTTCATTTATCTGTCCTTCTGTCGGTCTGTCTGTCTAATTAGCATTCTAATTTGCAGCATTCTATTGCTCTAGCATTCTATCTATCCATCTATCTGTTTAGCGTGCTAGCGTTCTGTCTGTTTTGCAGAGTTGTAACTCTGTTGCATACTTTAAATTGTCCCCGGACGTGTGTAAAGACAAGATTTTTGTATAGATCGACTTGTGTATGGATTAACTGTTACTCGCCATGAATATAGCCATAGATGCTGGAATGACGTTAAGAATGAAATAAACAAACAAACATCTCTGTTGCGTTCTATCAATCCATCTACAGTGCCGTGAAAAGGTTTTTGCTCCCTTCCTGTTTTTTTTGTGCATATTTTTCACACTTGGATGATTCAGATCATCAAACAAATTTTAACATTACACAAATATAACCTGAGTAAATACAAACTGCAGTTTTGAAATGATGATTTCATTTATTAAGGGAAAAAAGCTGTTCAAATCTGCCTGGCACTACGTGAAAAAGTAATTGCCCCCTAAATCTAATAACTGGTTGTGCCACCCTTTGCAGCAACAACTGCAATCACGCATTTGCTATAACTGGCAATGAGTCTTTCACATCGCTGTGGAGGAATTTTGGCCCACTCTTCTTTGCAGAATTGTTTTAATTCAGCCACATTGGAGGGTTTTCGAGCATGAATGGACTGTTTAAGGTCATGCCACAGCATCTCAATCGGATTTAAGTACGGACTTTGACTTGGCACTCCAAAAAGTAAAGGGGTGGTGGTTGATTGTGATTTCACTTTTTTAACGTTAGTTAGTTGTGTAATGTTGCTGTTTGAGCATAACAATATCTGCAAAGTTGCGGCGCTGAAAGTTAATACAAACGAAGATATTAAAATTCTGGCAGTTTAATGCCTACAAAAACGGCTCGTAGGGACTACAACGAGTTACTTCCCGGGTTTGTGACATCACAAACCCAGACAAACCCCTCCCCGGGAACACGCAACAAAGGGGGCGAGGCCATGCTGCACTGCTTTAGAGAAGAGGAAGAGAAAAATACAGGTGCACGTAAAAATCTATTCATATATGAACCGCAATTCTGTCTTCTAATGATTCTAATAGATTCACAAGTTTCAAAACCAATGTTCTAAAGCCCCAAAGTGTTTCTAATTGTTCCTCGCGTCGCCCATGCTTGCACATGCTCTCTAGGCTGTTCTCTATCTCTCTCTCTCTCTCTCTCCTCGAGAACTATGAGACAGCGGTTATACATGGACGGAGTGCAGTTGCCGTACTGTATTAAGGCTTTAACAGGATAAAAACGTATATAAAAGCTAACGACACGCAGTATTGTAAGCAGTAGCATTTACAAATATCAGCATATCTAAAATTATGAGACAACAACAAACAAAAAACATAGGCTTACCATTAAAAGCCTTGCTTGCACATGTTCTGCACGATCCTCTTAAATAATATCCTCTGCTTCTCAGTTGGGCTCAAACTGATTAGCGATATTAACGACGCCGTTGTTTACCATACTACTGGAGCACATGCCGCTGAGGTGAGGGGCGGGACGCTTAGACGCGCACTAGAGGCGGTTTAGCCAATCACAACACACTGGACTAGCTAACCAATCTGAGCCAATTGCGTATTTCTGAGGGAGGGGCTTCAAACAAATTTGCTAATTTGCTATTTTACTAACACATATTTGAGAATTGAGATATTTCATGATATAGTTTGGGAATATTTCTAATAAAAAAATAAATAAAACATAAGCCTCTATCAGTTATACAGTGGTATCTTGGCATGAGAGCCCCCCTTCACTAGTGCCCCCTCAAAAATAAGGAGTGCATGATGCCCCTGACAGTACAATACAAAATGATTTGTCAAATAAATAAAACATTCATTTTAGTTGAAATTGTTATAGATTAAATCTACATTGCAGCGATACATGACATGGTGAAAAATGACTAAATGAATAATACTGAAAGTAGGTTCAGTAGGTTTCAGTAGGTGTTTTTTTAATTGTGCCCCCTAAAAGCACAAGTAGCCCTTGTCCCAACCCCCCCCAGTTATTGTGGTCTAGAACCGCCCCTGTCTGTCTGTCTTTCTAAAGAAATTGCAGTTTATAGTGATTTCTGTAACATAAACTGAACCGGTAATGGTACAATCCCATCCACAGCATCCTGCAAGCCATCATATACCGGGCAGGATCTTTTAAGTACATAATCTCCTGCTGATTCTTGTCTACGCTCGCTCCATATCTATTATCCGCAGCTGTCTATTTCTCACTCTTTCCTCCTCTCTCACTACACATCACTACTGATTTCCTGCCTGCTTCTGATTGGTCCGTACGAGCAGGAGGAGATTAGGGCGGTCCCTAGTCAGCTGGAAGGGTGTCCAAAGAGCACGAGGGGAGCGAGAGTGATGCTGTCTCTTTAAGAATATTTTAGGCTGATAGTTGATGATGGTCAGTGGTGGGGAAAATCAGAGTTAGTGGCGGCAGTGCAGTGGTAGCCTGTGAACATGGATGACAACGAGAAACACTGATGTACTGTGGATTTAACAGCTTTTTAAGGGAATTCACACAGCCTAACGCCATTAAACACACTGGACTTGGGTTATTTGCATGCGTTCAACCTTAATTTGTTGGGGCTAAAATTAGGTAAGTGTTTGCAATTGTGTATTTAATTATTATTTTTTTTAATAAACAGTATTTGGATAGGTTATCGGCTCCAAGATTTTGTATTCAACAATGTAACCGTACTATCATACATGCAAGCTTTACATCACGCTTGGCTTGCAGATATGAAATTAATTTATGATGGAGGGATGGAGGTTTGCTGTGAACTAGCTGTCAAGCTATTTTTTTCTTGCTGGACAACCCGGTCCATTCTTTCCTCTCCAGGGCAGATATTTAAATTTAATGAAACTGGCAAACAGTGTGTGATCAAGTTACAGTATTAATTACAGCCTGACCCTCTGCTGTACTCCACATGCCTTTGTGTGTATGTATAAGTATATTACAACATCCAGTTAATAACATCAGCATGTGTGCTTCAAATATACTCTTATTACGTGAATGAATACTGCTGAGTCAAAGCAAGAATATTCAAGGACTAACATGATGAGTGCACGTGTGAATGTGTATTTGTCAATGTCGCTTCTGTTTATCTGGGCTTGTCCATCTGTTCGTGTCCTCATGCTTTGGTACGTGTATATTTTTAGCAGTGTTTATGCATGCTTGCATCGATTTCAGTCTACGTTTGTTTATGCATGAAAAGCTGAGACACTTGAAGAGACAGAAAAAGAGAAAGTTTGTTTCAGGACAAATGTCAAAAGGTTTAGGCATGCTTGATGGAATAACATGTCAGGGCCAGCGGAGCAGCAGAGCTTACCGAAAGCGAAGACATGCTCCTACATCCCCAGACATCACTCAAACACATGCACACACACATAGACATGCAAACAAGGAAGGCCTGGACTGGGTGAAGGAGATAAGATAGAACAAATTTTTCAAACAGCTTCTGAGTCTATTACAGGGGTGGGGACCTATTGGCCAAAGCTCAGTCAACGCACATTTTAAAAGGCTAGTAGCTGGGTTTGGCAAACTTTCTTGGGCAAGGGACTTTATAAGGATCATCTCTCAACCACATGAGAAAACATAGTTTGGAAGTTTGGGACTATTAATTATGAATATAGAAGCTAGCATGTTCTAATTCCTGGCTGTGAGTGGCTGTTTATGTTTCATTAAGACGAAATCGTATGGATGGATGGGGGGATAGACTAGATGAGATAGATATAGGCAGATAGATAGATGGTTAATACTGTAGGCATGTATATACTTCCCACATTCAAAGTGTTGGCAGTTAGATGTTTTCTTTTAGAGTCGTTTTTAAGATACGTAGATAGATAGATAGATAGAGAGATAGAAGATAGATAGATAGATAGATAGATAGATAGAGATAGATAGATTAGATAGATAGATAGATAGATAGCTAGCTAGATCATGTGACATGAGCACTGGAGTAATGGCTCGCTGAAAATTTAGCTTTGCATCACAAAAAAATAAAATAGAAAACAGTTCTTTAAAATGTTAAAAATAATATTTCCCACAATACGTTTGTACTGTATTTTTAAATAAACACAACTTTACTGAATATGCAAGACTTTAAATAATCTTACCGACCCCAAACATTTGAAAATTAATATTATGAATTTATAATATTATGAAGATGTATAGTTATGGTAAATTTTGAAGGTTCTTGGAGTTCAGTAAAAAATATAAAATGTGAATATGGTCTTTATTCAGTACCATGGTATTTGGCATTATATCTTTAGAGTTTCAGGGGAGAACTCCAACACACACACACCAACATGACCATTCCACACACATAAAATATATACATTAAATTATTATTAATATTCTACTAGATATATACAGCAAAGTTGGTGAGATCTCAATATAAACACAAATATTTTTCATTAGGTTCTTCTTTTCTTTACTCTTGATGTGTCAATCTCATTTGTGTACATTTTATTTATCCCTGAGAAATGTCTGAGACAAATTTGTTTTTGCTTGAACCATAAATGAGAAATCCATTCAGTCTACTTGAGCTTTGAAAGAGCAATATCTGTTCCTCTGGGTGAGAATGGTGCTGTAACCATGTCTAGAGAAATATTTAATCCAATCTGGCCATGTCTACAGACACACTCCCACCCACCCACACACAGAAAAATGGTGGGAGAGGAAAAATGATTCCAGCTTCCTTTACACTTCCCCACGCATGACGCAACACATAATCAGCAGCACACACGCGTACACGCGGCCCTCCCCCAACACATGACGCGCAGGCCGAGTGGGAGAGTGAAGCGTGGGAGGTTGAAGCCATGCACGACTCGCTCACGTCCTCACTGTACACACACTCACTCAAAGGAGCAGGCTCTGGGGAAATGTGACTCTCTCTGGCTGTCTTGATCTGTGTGTTTTAATGGCAGAATTTTTTTCGGTGACGGATAGAGATATGGGGTGAATTTCTTATGTTCTTCTTATGTTTATGTTTACATTACTGCATTAGAGCCCTTTTTTTTTTTGGCAACGCATATGTTTCCAGATGAATTCTGGATTTCACTACATTCCTCATTAAATTTTATAAAATTTTCCAGTATGATGGTAGAATTTATAAAAAGACATTATTTCAACACAAACCACTAACCTTGTGCTAATGCAGAGATAATTACATGTTAATTACGATAATTAATAACTGAAATAATTCAGACAAAAAAAAAATAGAAAGTAAGAAAACGTATTCATCATTTACTCACCACTATGTTGTTACAATGATTTTTATTTCTTCAGCGAAACATCAATCAATCTATCGTTTGTTCGTTTAATCATTCATTCTATTGTTCTATCGTTTGTTCTACCATTCTATTGTTCGTTCTATCGTTCTATTGTTTTAACTATCGTTCTGTCCAAGTCTATAAATCTGTCTTAAATCTATTGTGTTGTCATATTTATGGTTCTATCTATTTATTGTTATATCTGTCATTCTATTGTTGCATCTATCATTCTATTTGGTAACACTTTATTTTAAGGTGTCGTTGTTACACATTTCATGTACTTACTACTATTATAATAACAATAAATTATGAATAATTACATGCAAGTAACCCTAAGCCAAACCCTAATCCTAACCCTACCCATATTGTAAGTACACGAAGTTAATGTATAATAACATGTTATTAAATGTATAATTAATGTATAATTACATTGTAACAAGGACACCTTACAATAAAGTGTAAAACCCTCTATTTTTATGTCTATCATTCTATCATTACATCATTCTGTCAATTGTTCTATCGGTAATTCTATCTGTTTTGTCTGTCATTGTATTGTTTTATTGTGCTATTTATTGTTTAATCATATTGTTCTACTGTTCTTGTTCTAGCCATCTGCTGTACCTTCATACTTCAAAAACTCTTGAAAAAGCCTTATTCGAAGTTAAAGGTCAAAAAGACTTGAAGTTAAACAATTACTTTTATATAATATGAAAACAAATGTTATTCTACTTCCATATTTACATTTGAATTGCAAATTGGCATCCTGTTTTCTGCTGCAATTCAAGTTCAAATCAAATTCATTAATCGGATCACAATTTAAAATGCATTCTCGGTTCAGTTTTGAACTCTGGTTTATGGGGGAACAAATCTTTAATTTTGTATCTTCAAACTTGGGCAAGCAGGTGAGATCCTTTAATGATATGGTTTCGAGACATGCTGACTTTGCTGGAAGAGACATTCTTCCCAATATCATCTTACTCTGCACATTATAGTGAGGTGATATATGATTATTCCATAAGCCATTGCTAGACTATAGCTCAGAATGATTGAGGGCTTCTTCTAAAGTGATGAGAATTAATTTGCATTGGAAGGAGTAAATGGCAGCATTATGGTTTTGGACTTAATCCCCAGAGAGATGCTGAAGAGATGCAATCTGTGGTGTAGCTTCTTGGCAGATTGTTTAGACTGCTCTTGTTCAGCGCATTGCAGGGTGACAGGCTTGGTCTGCTGTCTTGAATCAAATGTTTCTTGTAGAAAACTCACCTGGGCTGTAAGCCAGGCGCTCCTGATTTATGTGACCTCGATCCAAACATGGTTTCCAGTCTGGCTTTTGAGTGAGCAATTGGGTTCCACTAGCAACTAGACATTTTAGAGAAAAGGGGAAAAATAGAGAGAGAATATGGATTCAATAAAATCATTTGATTTGAACAGGTACAAGTTTGGCTCAGTTCAAAGCCTGAATAAAAATAAAAGATGAGCACTTACTGTATAAGGAATGTCTGGCCCTTGACAGTGTGGATGTGATAAGTGGCCACTCGTGATCTGCAAACATTGAATTCAGTGAAAGCAGTTAACAGGCCTTTTTAAATGTAATGATTTAAAAAAAATCAGTGGATATTATGGGAAAAAAAATCAATGTTCAGTAAAGAAGAAATTAACACTTCATTAGATGTTTATAGTGCTTTGGTTCCTTTGTGGTTTGAAAACTTTTTAGTTTAGAAATACTGTCGCAGATTGGTGATCCAATGCAGAACCATAACTATATATTACACAAAAATAAACTTGCTAACTATGCACAATTACAATGCAACCAGTTGCATTCCCACCAGATAGGAACCACTGCTTTAGAGACAGTAGGAAAGAGGAGATCTTATATTGGCCAGTTATGGAAATATTTGAAGTCTGATGACTGTTGAGAGCTCCATTC
>JADLZN010009469.1:0-162751 GCA_018155175.1 Sinocyclocheilus anophthalmus | reverse complement strand
ATGTTTTTATGTGGTTTAAGGTTAAAAAAACATTTTTTTCCACATACTGTACATTTTTGTTTTTCCTCTATGCCCCGCCTTTCTCAAACGCGTAGATTTTTACAAAGCTCAGCGGTCTGAAAAAGCAAGGTGTGCTGTAATTGGCCAACTATCCAGTGCGTTATGATTGGCCAATACTACAAAGGTTTGTGGAATGTTATATTGCCCCTTACCATACGTGATGCCGGTCTGGCACGGCCAAGACAAAAATCAGTAAAACATTATAATACAGCATTGTTGCATCCAGGGGGACCATAATTTTACTGAGGATAATGACATGACTGTTTGTTATGTGGTATGCGCGCAGAATAATAGGACCAGTCTGATTTGTGATCAGAGAAGAAAACGACAAAAACAAGCGTACTTACACTGCCAAAACTCGCGTGTTGAATGTCAGTGGCAAATTATTAAAATATGAAAACTTACTTCAGGCTGGGAGTCAGAAGCACCGCTGTCCTCGCAAAGTGGAATTGACCCAACTTAAGAAAACAGACCCACCGGAATTGTCTAGGCTTACTATCTCAGGAAACAGTCCTCATCGCTCCATAAAATGCACTGCACACTCGTATTTTGAGTGAACTGTTCGAACCAATGTTGTAAATACAACTTAACATGAGTTCTTAGTTGTGTTCACTTTGGAAGCCCCAAACAAAAGTAGTTTCGCTGTACAATGAAACCCCCAAAAACACAGTGCACGCACTTGAGTGAGGCGGAGGCTCGGTGGGCTAGAGGAGGAACGGCTGGCTTGAGAACGGCCGCGCGGCCAAGGCGGGCTTGAAAAAAAAGGGGCAACTACATGTGATGACCCCGGGCTGGAATCTGCTTTGTCTACAGTGAAAGCTGATCCGGCGATCCACAGCTGCGAAGTTGATGTATTGCCTCAGCGACCAGCACAGATCAGCTCCAGGCCATGAAGAAGCGGATATTGTCCTCTTTTGGAAGGCCAAAAAAAAGTAGTTTCACTTTCACAACGAAAGAACACAGAGTCTCTACAACATGGTGACGGTGACGGTGACAACAATACTACAGGAACAATAAAGTTACTCCTTCTTTCTTTGAGTGAACATTTGGACAGCGTTATGCAAATCTTCCCACACAATGACCTAGACATGTGGGGGCGTGTCAGAAGGGAGCCTTTTAGGTAGGCGTGGTTGACTCTTATTTTTTTTTATAAAGAATATCTCTTTGGATTTGATACTTTATTCTTTGCAACTTTACAGATCTTTTTTCACCAAGAGCTTGTAACACTCCAAAGGAGAAAGGAAAAAATCGAGTCATATGACTTCTTTCAAAGGCTGTACTAAACCCCATTCTAAGAAACCCACTCTTAACCCAACTTTTTTAGAGAACTACAGACCGGTTTCCTTTCTACCTTTCATTGCAAAAACACTTGAAAGAGCTGTGTTCAAGTCTCTGCCTTTCTCACACAGAAGAACCTCCTGGACAGCAACCAGTTTGGCTTCAGAAGTGGACATTCAACAGAGACTTGCTCTCAGTTGTTGAAGCCCTAAAACTGGCAAGAGCAGATTCCAAATCTTCAAAACTTATCTTGCTGGATCTGTCCGCTGCTGTTGATATGGTGAACCACCAGATTCTTCTGTCAACCCTATTGGAAAATGGCATCTCAGGAACCGCACGCCAGTGGTTTGAGTCTTACCTCTCAGATAGGTCCTTCAAGGTATCTTGGAGAGGTGAGGTCTCCAAGTCACAACATCTAACTACTGGGAACATATTCTACCTGCCTGCGGGGGATCGCTGGTGGACAGTGTGATCTGTTTGTGATTGTAGCTCCATGTAGCCTGGCTTTTCTGTAGAATCTCTATCCATACTATCACTCTCTGTTGTTTAAAGTGATAAAATATAAATTAATTCCCACCATATTTCTGATATTATCTTTCAACCTAATCTGATTAATTTGATTGTTCACTTTCATTCTAAAACCGCGAGTGCAGCACACCTGCAGCGCGTTATCATTCGTTAGCCGGTTAGCTTGTCATTAGTGTTTCCATTCACGCCTATTGCTGTTTTCTTTTCTTTTTTTCTCTCTCTCTCTCCTCTCTCTCTCTCTCGCACCTTTTAATGGATCTCTCGCTTCGCTTTTTTCACCAGTTCATCAAACAACTGTGGTAAGTAGGAATCATTCATCAATCACGGTGAGTAATGGATTCTTCTCCTGCTATTGTTGTTTGCAACGCTTGCCACATGTATAGTTTATCTCTCTGTCGGCAACGAGGGATTCACATGTGATAAATGCAGGGAAATAGTTAGGCTGAAGGAGAAGAATTTAGAACTAGAGACACGCATCCAAACTTTAATTGAGGACAGTAAGAACGTGAGGGCTGTAGATACTGCTTTGGATGCGACTAGCTCAGGGAGTCCTGTACATTGTTCGGTTCTGGTTACAATGCCTCTGCAGAGGGGACTCCTGGGTGACTGTGAGGCGGCATAGTCGCAGGTCCGATCAAAACATCAAACAGGTTCTCACCACTCAGTGACGCACCCACTGAGAAAGCTGATCAAAGTGCTCTAGTTATTGGCGATTCTATTGTACGGAAGGTGAAGATAGAGACACCAGCCACCATAGTCCAATTTTTACCGGGAGCCAGAGCGCCTGACATCTTTTTAAAAGTGCTGGCTAATGCTAAACTTAAATTCAGTAAGATTGTTATTTACGCCGGCGCTAATGATGTTCGATTTCGCCAGTCGGAGATCACTAAAAATAGCATTAAAGAGGTGTGTGAACTGCAATTCACGGATGTCAGAGCATCGTAGATAGGCTTTGGTAACCTCCGTGCGTACCATGGTGACGCGATCATGGCCGACTGTCTGCCTCAATGGCTGGATGTGGTATAGTGGTGCTCCGCAGAAATAAACATAGGTTTCACAGGACAATGGGACGAGGTTTTGGGCAGACTGACCTGGAAAAAGAGGATGGATGGTCTTATCCCTCCTTGTGGTCGTGGTGCCGCTTTCTGTCTAGAAATATGGCACTAGTCTCGAGTTTTGTACTTGAAACTGGGGCCAGGTCAGGAAAGCACGACAGACTGCTAAAACGACCTGTCTGCTAGCCGCTTAATGTCACAGAAAATCAGGTAATTTATCTAGCACATTAAGAAACTCTTCACTAGGATATCACACTATAGAGAACGGTGTCTGTTCCCCGAAACTAGAAAATTACAAAAACAAAGGAACAATGTAATTTATGCTTACAAATAAAAAAAGATGTGAAGATAAACAAATGATAAAGGCTTGGTTATTTGAAACTATCAGGCAGTTTACGAAAGCACTTTGTTTGTAAATTATATGATCACTGATTCATAACCGTAAAATGGCATGTTTGACAGAAACCTGGCTTATACCAGATGATTACATTAATTTAAACAAGTCTACCCCCAAGATTATTGTTATAAACATGAGCCGCGTCCAAAAGGTAATGGGGGGGGGAGTGTTGCTTCAATTTATAACAATGTTTTCAGTATTTCTAAGAGGGTGGGCTTCAAGTATAACTCGTTTCAAGTAATAGTGCTTCATATAACATTATCCAAAGAAACAAGTGCCAGTGATAAATCCCCTGTGTTGTTTGTACTGGCTACTGTATACAGGCAACCATACAGACTTATAAAGAATGTGCGATTGATATCCGAGTTAGTGTGGTTGCGATAAAAGTTTAATTTTGGTTGATTAAATATCCATGTGAGACTGAAAAAAAGATGCATTGGGATCAGCATTTATAGACATTTTGAACTCTATTGGGGTTAGACAACACGTCTCGGGACCTACTCATTGTCAAAATCATACTTTAGATTTAATAATGTCACATGGAATTGATGTTAATGGCGTTGAAATTCTGCAGCTGAGTGATGATATCTCGGATCATAATCTATTCTTGTGTATACTCCATATAGCTAAGGCTGCAAATTCAACTCCTTGTTACAAGTTTTGTAGAACCATCATTTCTACCACAAAAGATTGCTTTGTAAGTAATCTTCTTGATTTATCCCAATTCCTTAGCATTTCCAATAGCTCAGAAAAACTTGATGATGTAACAGAAACTATAGATTCTCTCTTTTCTTGCGTTTTAGATACGGTTGCTCTTTTACGCTTAAGGAAGATTAAGGAAAACAGTCTGACACAGTGGTATAATGAGCACACTCGCACCCTAAAGAGAGCAGCCTGGAAAATGGAGCACAGCTGGAGGGAAAACAAAACTAGAGGTATTTCGTAATGCTTGGCGGGAAAGCAACCTATCCTACAGAAAAGCATTAAAAAAAACTGCTAGATCTGATTACTTTTTGTCTCTTTTAGAAAAAAATAAACACAACCCCATGTATTTATTCAATACAGTGGCTAAATTAACGAAAAATAAAGCATCAACAAGTGTTGACATTTCCCAACAGCACAGCAGTAATGACTTTATGAACTACTTTTTATTCCAAGATCGATACTATTAGAGATAAAATTGTAACCATGCAGCCGTCAGCTACAGTATCGCATCAGTGCGATAAAGATCCCCTGAGGAACAATTCCACTAATTCTCTACTATAGGAGAGGGAAGTTGTAGTAAACTGTGTAGGAGTCAGGACCGGAATCAGAACAATCTAAGATTGGTAAAACATTAGGACGCACAAAAATTCCACGAGGACCGAAGGCCAACAGATGTCATAAATCAGACCCGAGCACTCGCCAGTCTGAAGCAAGGCTAACCAAACTCTTTCACAGAACAGGTTTTCAACATTAAAACAAAAAGGAAAGAAAACACAGGATCATAAAAAAATCAGGAAGGAGATGTCAACTTTTGGAGCAAGTGTACTCAAGATTAATAGGTCAAAGGAGCCCACATGGATCTCAAGTGCTAGTAAAACGGCAAGTCACGAGCCCCGTAAATTGACTGCCCCCACACTCCGACAAAAGAACAGACTTCTGATTTCCTTACCAGACCTCTAATCTCTGGTCTTCAGACATCACAGCATGGGGCACGGGAAAACCGCCTTTCCATGCATTTAAATGACACTAAAAGGACTTGTGAGCTACTAATCATTTCTATGCATAACTCCAAATTATGTATGTAACCCACACATTAGACTATCGTGTTTTAATCACTTATTGTGTATGTCTTTTTTTAATAACTATTGAATAGCTTAAGGGGTCGTATTCATGTTTGATATGTGTGAGTTTGAATCTTCATGCTTGAAACATTTCTTCCAATCAATACTTGGTCAAATGTATAATATTCTTATTATAAGAAATCATGTCCAAAAGGTATACTCTACCAGAGCGGGAAAAACACAGATCATGTGAATGATGAGATAACAGTCGATTTATGAATGGGGAGGAGGAATATACAAAACACCCCGAGCAAACACGACATCTAAGTGGTCAAAACACCCCCATTGGGGGTGTAAAAACAGCTGGGTAAATAATCAGGGACACCAGTCAAACTGGCTTTTGTGATCTTGGCCTTTTGCCTTTATTTGGTCTGACTTTTTGTGTCTAGCTTTTCGCCATGCGGCTTTTAGCTTTTCACTCCAGGTCATGCTTCTTTAGTTTGAGCGTGCTCTGCCTTACACGCCAGCAGCTCCTCTAAAACCATGAGGAGAAACACCACCTAGTCTCGTCAAACTTTACTTCTATTTCTTTAGTTTGTTTTATTTTCCGTTGAGTGTTTCGTGTTTTGAGTTAAGTTTGCCTAACGGCGCATCTCCGAAAGAGTGCTGTATAAACTTCAACTGCAGACCACAGGTCCACGTCGCCAGCCAACGCCCAACCACTGGCTTCCAAAGACTGAACCTACAAGCCAATCAGAAAAGCGGGAAACCCCTTTCAGCAGACAAGGAAGGGAACCCCCGACACAGAAATGCAAGTACTCCAGATAGCTGAACTGGTGCATTTAATATAAATTTAACCTCATTGAGGAACTCAGTGTGAGGGTTAATTAAGTGATTGATGGTTGTTCAGATCTATGCAATTGCACATTTTGCTGTAAACTTGGGATTTCACATTTCATTCTCTTAAACTAATTATTTCATCACTTTCTCTCTTTCTGCAACTTGTAAATGCGTGTGTTCATGTGTTAGATTAATTTATATGTCTTAGATTTATCCAATAAAACCTTATTTATATTGAAAAGAGAAGTACCTTGTGTTTTGTGCTCACAAGTTAATGTCTGAAACTGCCGATCTTGTGACTGTGCTAATAAATAGTGTTTTCACTATACTTTGGATATAAATATCCATTGCAGAACTGATGTCATACGGCTCGTTCAATGACTCACTGGCCATCTCAGTGATCAGCCGTAAAACAGTGTGTCTTCCTATTCCCTTACTATGAATGGGGGATCCCCTGTAAAATCTTAAATTATCCCTTTGAAGCGAAATTGACCTGTTCCCTTACACTTCTGTAATCATCAAAACAACAATTATGTTAGACCCTATTTCCATGAAGTCCTAAATGAAGTGCTCAGAGTCATAGATCTCTTGGCTATATTAATTTCATCATTGTTCATTAGGATTATGTCCCAAAAACATCAAACTGGCGTTGTAAGATTAAGCGCCTCATCAAAAAAAAAACCAACTTGACCCAAAGAAACTAGTAAGTACAGCCGATATGGAATCTCCCTGTTTTGTCAAAGATACTAGAAAAGGCAGTATCCTCTCATCTATGTTCCTTCTTGGAGAGAAATGGTATCTGTGAGGATTTTCAATCAGGATTTAGACTGTATCATAGTATTGAGACTGCTCTCATTAGTTACAAATTACCTGCTCTTATCATGTGATTGTGGTTGTATCTCTCTATTAGTGCTTCAGGATCGTAGCTCTACATTTGTCACAATCGATCACAACATTGTTTTGAGTAGACTAGAAAATTTTGTTGGCATTAGTGGAAGTGCATTTGCATGGTTCAAATCGTACTTATATGACCACCACCAATTCGTAGCAGTGAATGAAGAGGTAACATATTGATCACAAGTGCAGTATGGAATACCACAAGGCTCAGTACTAGGACCATTGCTTTTCACACTTTACATGTTACCATTGGGAGATATCATCAGGAAACACAGTGTTAGCTTTAACTGTTATGCTGATGACACTCAGCTCTATATTTCTTCACGACCCGATGAAACATACCAATTTGAAAAACTAGCGGAATGCATAGTCGATATTAAAAACTGGATGACAAGTAATTTTTTACTGCTAAATTCTGAAAAAACAGAGTGTTAATATAGGAATTTAAAAAACTCGGATGTGACATAACCGAGCACCACTGTCTAAGACTGATTGGGATGCTCTGTCAAGTCATCGTCATCAGTTAGGGAACCTAGGTGTGAGAGGCTAGGCAATCTTTCCTTGAGAAAGCCATGGTTTATAGCATTGTAAAAAATGAATTTTCCATCGCAAAATTATCTAAATTACGACCTATGCTCTCATTGTCAAATGCAGAAATGTTAAATCATGCGTTCATGACCTCAAGGCTAGATTACTGTAATGCTTTATTGGGTAGTTGTTCTGCACGCTTAATAAACAAAATCCAGCTGGTCCAAAATGCAGCATCTAGAGTTCTTACTAGAACCAAGAAGCATGACCATATTAGCCCGGTTCTGTCAACACTGCACTGGCTACCTATTAAACATCGTATAGATTTAAAATCTTGCTTATTACTTATAAAAACCTGAATGGTTTAACAAATCAGTACTGGAACGGGCTGGTTACATATAGTAATCCAACCGTCTGCTAAGTTCTCAAATATCGCCATTTTTGATAATACATAGGAATATCAAAATAACTGCGGGCGGAAGATTCTTTCTATTTAGCGCCCAAAATAGGATAACCGAATAACCTACATTGTTCGGGAGGCAGACACACTTTGTCAGTTTAAATCTAGATTAAAGACAGGTCTCTTTAACCTGTCTTACACATAACACAATAACACTTTTCTAATATTCAAATCCGTTAAAGGTTTTTTAGGCTGCATTAATTAGGACAACCAAAACTGGGAACACTTCTTATAACACCCGATGTACTTGCTACATTTTTAGAAGAATGGCATCTACGCTAATATTCGTCTGTTTCTCTCTTATTCCGAGGTCACAGTAGCCACCAGATCCAGTCTGTATCCAGATCAGATGGGCACTGCAGTCACCCGGATCCAGTACATATACAGCCCAGATAGTGGATCAGCACCTACAGAGGACCTCTACAGCCCTGAAAGACAACGGAGACCAGAACAACTAGATGAGCCCCAGATACAGAACCCCTGTAAAGACCTTGTCTCAGACGGCCACAGGGACAAGACCACAGGAACCAGATGAATCCTCTACACAATGTGACATTGCTGCAGCCTGGAATTGAACTGCTGTGTGGCGTTGGCAAGCGGAGAACGGGCCCCCCGACTGAGCCTGGTTTCTCCTAAGGTTTTTTTCTCCATTTCTGTCACTGTTGGAGTTTTGGTTCCTTGCTGCTGTCGTCTCTGGCTTGCTTAGTTGGGGGACACTTCATTTCCAGCGATATCGTGAACTTGATTGCACAGATACTATTTAAAGAACGATCTGAGCTGGATGATGACATCACTGAATTTAATGATGAGCTGCCTTTAACTGAAAAATTAGTGTTAACTATTGTCATTTTTGCATTATTGACACACTATTTTCCTAATTAATGCTTTACAGTTGCTTTGACACAATCTGTAGTGTTAAAAGCGCTATATAAATAAAGGTGACTGGACTTGACTACGACGGTTTGCCTCAGGGAGCGTTCTTGGACACGTCTCTCTCTGTCTACATTGGCATCATAGGTTTGTCATACCGAAACATGCTTTTCATATCAATATAGGCTGAGGACACTTAACTTATACATCTTCTCCATCTGATGATCCGGACGCTAGCTGCCGGATCTCAGCTTGTCTAACAGGACAGTTCTTGGTTGCGATGACGGACTATCACTTAAAATCAACTGGTAAGGACGAACTGCTGTGGTTTAACAAACCCATCACTTATCAAATGTAACATTCAATAGGCGCATCACATAACTCCTCAAAAACATGCTAGAAACCTTGGAGTTGTGTGATGAGAAGATGAATTTCTCAGGGACCACATAAAGACTTGGCCTGCAGAGTGCTTTATACAACATTAGGAAGTCAGGGACCCCCTTTCCGAAAAGACATGCAAACACAAATCCTTGGTCAAGCTTTGTTCTATCCAGGCTGGGACTATTGCAATGCTTCTGGGCAGGTTTTCCAGCTAACTTTCTATCAAACCTCTCAATAATCCAAATGGTGCTTGCAAGAGTATCTTTAACGAGCTGGAAAAGAAACACGCGTTCACACCTCCTGTTATCAATTTGCACTGGTTACCAGTAGCTGCTTGCATAAAATTCAAGGCAATAATGTTTGCTACAAAACCACCACTGGCTCTGCACCCCTTTACCCAAATTCATTATGGGCCCTCTAGAAGCTTGCGTTCTGCTAATGAATGGCGTATTATTGTGCCATCTAAAAGAGGCAAAAAATCACTTTCACAGACATTTTCATTAACTGTTCCCTCCTGGTGAAATGACCTGCCCAAATCAATCCGAGCATCTTCAAGAAATGACTAAAAACACATATGTTCCACCTTTATTTGACCCTCCAACTCTAACACTTTCTATTCTATTTTAAATCTACTTTATCTATTTATCTTCTTTTTATTAAAAAAACTACCACTAGCTTACTATTATTTCTTATTTCTATATATGTTTTTTTCTTGTTCTGTGTTGTGGTGTGTATTAATATATATATATATATATATATATATATATTATACACACACCTTGCTACGTGTACTGCGTTAGGTTAACCGAGACTTGTCATTTACAGTTACAGATTTTTGCTCTTTTGTTAGTTCTGATTGCTTCTATTGTCCTCATTTGTAAGTCACTTTGGATAAAAGTGTCTGCTAAATTACTACAGTAAATTTTTATAGGACCGCAGTGAAGGTGGCATGAGGGGGTCATGTAGCATTGCTAAAAGTTTTCCCTCTGAAAATATGTTAGCACAAAGTATGATTTTGCAGATTTGCA
Organism: Sinocyclocheilus anophthalmus; assembly: GCA_018155175.1. Lineage (NCBI taxonomy): Eukaryota > Metazoa > Chordata > Actinopteri > Cypriniformes > Cyprinidae > Sinocyclocheilus > Sinocyclocheilus anophthalmus. The sequence goes on along the minus strand of JADLZN010009469.1, from coordinate 152,663 downwards.
GAAAGCTTGTCATATTTCTCATTAAGGGCTGGAGCCAGTCTTTACATAAAGGCTCTCAAACAGCTGTCTCTGAAATGTTGCTTATAATTTTTTATCTACCATCTTGATGCCATTGAAATAATCAAATGTGTAGTGTAGCGTCTGCGTAAAATCATGCATGATCTTTAGGTGTTTATGGCTTAAGAGACCCCTTTTAGCCTTTTGACATTTGCATATAAATTACAGTTCTGGTCAGATATGTTATGTTTGTATAGGGGTTTTAAATTGCCAAATGGTTCATCGCCGTCAAGGAGATTCTAACCAGCCCCACTATCATCTCCCCCATCTGCCTTCAACACACTGTCCCAAAAAAGAGCTGAAAAGGGCCAGGCAAAGGGCCTGGTGGGCACAAGTAAACATAAAACACTACACACACACACACATAACACACACACACACACAAATACAACACACACATAAAGACCGTTACTCTATTATACTCTACAAATATATCGGGTATATTGCATGTGTTGTTTGTACGTTACCCTATTAGATTAGCTGAGTTACCACTCGTTATTTGTATTAGGTAAGCCCTAAACGCTGATATTCAGGTATATGAATGTATCTCTGCTTTATCTACTCCCAAGTTGGTTTCTTTGGTATCAAGTTACCTGCTTTTCATTCCTCGGACAATGAGGTACAGTGTGTGATTGTGAAACGCATCATATGATGTGTACGATATTTTGGGTTAAAACTACGGATGTTCCGGACCGGCCATAAAGCATGCAAATGAGTCATAAACAAGAGACAAAGAAAGTTTCTTCTGCTCAAAATTCATGCCTCTTATTGGCCAGTCCACAAAGAATAAGAATTCTCAAAAGCGATTAGCCCGGAAAAAACTTTGCTCAGTAACTCTTTCTTCGTATGAGACAACACCTTTCAAGACTCTCAAGACCTTAATTTTGAGTTTTATTTTCCGGCAGTTTTTAACTTCAAGTAACGTTAGTCGCTGTGGACCTTTCCTTTTTCAGAAGAACCAGAAGTAAAATCTTCCAGCTGACTCCTCACGAACTCATCAAAAGCCCTCCGTTATCTACCGCATCCGGACTCATCTTCAGCAATCGAAAACCAATGCAAGCAACCGCTTGAAATTATCTAGATGCGTGTTTAAGTTTCAGTCCCTTTTAATGTGATTTTTGGATTCTTTGATGATTTTCAAAGGTTGTGGTTAAAAGTGATGTGAAATACTGCCATTCTTTACCTATTCTCTCTCTTTTCCTTACTTTTCATTCTGTGTATATATGTTTTAGCTAGTTATATGTTAGATATAGTTTCACTTATTAAATCCCTTATATTCACAACGAATCGTCTCTGTTTACTGTTCACAGTTCGAAGTCAATGAATATGTTGAACCCTTGCTACATTGTTTGCTAAATTAATGCTAGCACTGTACACAGAAGGACAGTTTATTGTTCCGTGGCAAGAAAAATAAACATTCCTCGAAATCTTTTGTCTGCTCGGTGGACGGGGACAGTCAAATTCAATTGGAATATATTCGCTACAGTTGTAATGTGAAGAATAATTAAATATTGATTATGGATCTACCAGTTAGAATTCGTCCATACAATATTCCCCTTTTTAGAGATAATAATAAAAAAACACATACAGTAGTGCACACCTGACTGTGCAGGGTGCACAAGGCTGACTGAGCTATTGAAAATACGGTCATGACAGGGCCTGAAGGTAACCCAACAGGCATAGTTATCTAGTCAATAGGAATATTATTTACATATTGTTTCTCTTTTTGGAGTGACAATCATCGGTTAGTTTAATTTCTATATCAAAAAGCAGCTTTGATATCTGCAAAATCTGCACCTTAAAATTAAGGGTTGGAAGGAAGTTTTTTTTTTTTTTCTTAGAATGTAAGGTATGACAAATCCTAACCAACATGGCTAGTGGTGACAGCCTATTACCAATCACAATGACTGTTCATTTGCTTTTCTGAGTGGCAGGTGTTTAAATCCAAACTCTGTGGTGCATGTACTTCCGGTCTGTCTACCTTGCATCCATTATGGAGTGGAAGTGTTGTCTGTGGCCCAGTAATGTGCAATAACCACCCATGGAGGGTGAGGAGATACGAAAAGATATAAATGGATGTATACTCATACGGCAAACAATGATCAGAAAATTGTCCCACGTATAAAAATTGTCATGTTTCGTTGTATTACATTTATTGTTCCAGAATTAATGAAGGCCAGTTTGGCAAACCAGAAGATTCATAGTGATCATGGAGGTCAAGTAAAAAAAACACTATATATATATATAATATATATATATATTATATATATATATGAGGGGGACTGTCCATTTACCGCGGTAACTAATTAATAAGACTGTTGAAAAATAAAGTTTTAAAATTATTAACGCATTTAACGCACTTGCCCTGCCCCAGACCTATGTGGGTCATCTGACAATACAGTTGATTGATATGAGGCAGGGCAAAAACTCACTGCGAGATGGAGCCTAGAGAACGTAGAATGTCCCTAAAATTCAAGATATAGGGCAAAAATGCCCCCGTTTGAGTTTTTGTCTCATATTTACATAATTTAGTTAAGCAATAGGCTAAGTGCAATATCACACGAGTGCAAATGTGATACTGATCTTACACAACAGTTCAGTAAGTAAAAAGTTAATATTGTTATTTTAAACACAATGTTGTCTGTTCTGCTCAATTTTGCCAATGAAAATATAAATACAAAGCAGAACTGTTCGTCTCCGAGAAACACACAGCTGCATTTAATTTCTTAATGCACGTTTTGAACGAATTGGGTGAACCATTAGGTGCGTTGGATTTGAAGAAGCGCTGCACAGACCGATCGGTATATGACAGACAAAGTATTTTTTTTTTTTTTTTTTTTTTTCAGCTAGAGCGATTCAAAAGCAATCAAAGTTCTGCTCTCTAAGCTCTGGCGATACTTTATGGTCCACGATCGATATGATGGTGATGATCTGCTTCAAGTCGAACAATATACTGATTCAATGGACCATTCATAAAGAACCATTTACTTCACTCCTGAATGAATCAGCGTTTGAAGAATCAAATAAATGAATAAATGACTCGATGACTTTATCATTAAGACATTTACCATCACCTAATGGCAGTTTTAGTTTATTATTTAGAGCATAATTTATTTAAAGAAATAATTTCATATTTTCATAGTAATAATAATACAATTTATAAAATCAAATATTAAAGGTATAGTTCACCCACACAAAAGTGACAATTGTGTCATCATTTACTCACCCTCATGGTCCAAAAGAGTATATGTAATACATTTTATCAAATAAAACATTTCTTGCTGAAGCTACTTTTTTGTGTGTTTGATGCTTTACACAACCATTTAAACACTTAAAATAATCTTTTGGGAGTAATTTCTCATGTGTTAGCAATTCACATGATGTGTGATTAATATGCGAATAGTTAGATTAATTATCCCCAACATCATGTAATTAATAAGAGACATAAAAATGTAATTGCTTACTAGCCCTAATATATCGACATGCACAGCTGCCAAATTTTCTCTATATTGTAATCATTATGATCACACCTGTAATAATAGCTTTAATGAGCTTCTGCCTGAAATTAATTAATGTTAGCTAACTGTATGATTATGTTACCTTGAACTGTTCATTTGTGAAATGAACATTACTTGAACACATTCACTTCTGATAACAGATCAATCTAAATTGTAATGTAGACATATGCATTTTCTGTAAAGCTGCTTTGAAAAAATGTTTGGATTGTGAAAAAACCGCTGTACAAAATAAATTTGAATGAATATTAAATATATATATATATATATATATATATAATGCATACTGCTTTGTGGGTGGTGGTGGGTTCTTGGACTTGGTTCGTTTTTGTGGTTTGTGACGGAGGAAACTGATTTGCCTCACGTCATGTCTTGTTTTCATGTTGTCGTGCGTTTCTGCCTTGTTTCTTGTTGGAGCATGGGTTAAGATCCGGCAATCATTCTGGAGTTCGGTTTGGGTCGGGGTTCGGAGACACTCAGATCCAGTTTTGGCAGCGTTGACGCTCCAGCTGGCGTACGCTCTCAGAAACGGGGGAGGAGGAGGAAGAAGATTCTTTACCCAGCAGGCTGGAGGCAATCCCAGAGCCAGCTGCTGGCCAGGAGGCTTCCCCAGACCTCCCAAGTCTTTGGTCTGACGCGCACACACAAGTTTATGTCCTGCTGGCGCCACATCAGATTCTTGCCATGTTCTGTCTGTTGTGTGAGCGTGCGGTCTCGAGTTCACTCGGGCTGTACGCTCTTCTGTCCACGTGGATTGTGTTGTTTTGTGTAGCACGCGGTTTGTGTTCAGTCTTTTCTTGTTGTCTTGTGTTGTTGCATGCAGCTTGTGTTTTCGGCTGCGTGCTTTCATGTTATGTTTTGTGCTGTGTAGCATGCAGCTTGTGTTTTTCACTGGCTGCGGGCTTTCATGTTGTCTTGTGTGAACACGCGGCTTATAAGTTTTCTCATTAGCTGCGTGTTCATGTCTCTTGTTCTAGCACATGGCTTGAGATTTGTTTTGCTGGCCATGTGCTTGCGTTTTGTTTTGTGTGAGCACATGGCTTTTGTATTTGTTTCCTGTGTGCCATGTGCTCTCATGCCAATTGTCTTGACCCCATCCATCTTGTTACCTGATTATTGGTTTATTTTCCCCACCTGTCTTCCCTTATTACCCTCCTTGGTTTTGCTCCCTATTTATTGTACTTGTGTTTGCAGTCCGTGACAGTCATCATCGAATGTTCCCTGTACTGTGCCTCATCCTGCCAGTCAGCAGCAGGTGCTGCAGAGGGGGTTGGGTTCAATGATGCGGGCCCTCAAGGGACCTTTTAAAGAGGTGCACGGGATGGGAGCCCTTATGGTGGAGAAATGAGGGGACTGGGACCACATGGACGTTTGGGGAATTGTGGAGTTCCTGCATTGTCCCCCAGCTAAGGAGGATGATAGTGCATCCCGTGGTGCCGGACAAAGCGCAGTGCACACAGGCGGCTTGAAGAGGCTGCAGCCCCAGATGGGTCTGCATGTTGCTTGCAAACGCCTCCAAGGTGCTGATGATGTGCACGCCCCAGTTGTGTCCAACAACGTACAGCACGCCACTGGGTCCGAACAATGCCGCTGGACCCTAGTGGTGGGCCAATGATGCTGCAGCACCCCTAGTGGCGACCAACGATGCTGCAGCTGTGTCACGCTCTCAGAAACGGAGGAGGAAGAATGCTTCTTCCACCCTGCAGGGCCTGGAGGCCGTCCCAGAGCTGCCCAAGCTCCTTGCCCTGCTGGCACCACCCAAGATTCTTGCCCTGAATCCAGCGCCACCCAAGCCCCATGCCCTGTTGGCTCAAACCATGTTTTGCCCTGCCGGCGCTCCCCAACTCTGCCCGCAAGGTGCACCCAAGATTCTTGCCCTGATTCCAGCTCCACCCAAGATTCTTGCCCTGATTCCAGCTCCACCCAAGTTCCTTGCCCTGCTGGCTCCACCCAAGATTCTTGCCCTGATTCCAGCTCCACACAAGCTCCATGCGTTGCTGGCTCCGCCCTTGAGGAATGTCTTGCCAGCTCCTCCCAAGCGTCTTGCCCTGCTGGCTCCTTCCTTGATGCAGCCTCCGCCCTTGCTGCATGCCAAGCTTCCGGCTCCGCCCTGACCTCCTGCTGGGTCTCCAGAAGCATTAGAGCCTGCCTGGTCTGTCCCTCCGGCCCCGCCCTGGTGCAGCTGGGTTCCTGTCTGGGCACGAGTCCCTGGTCTATACATTGGCCCACGCAATGGCCGTCGCAGGTTTCTGTCAGCCAAGAGTTAATGGCCCGTCCCTCCAGCTCCACCCTGGCCACCTTCTGGGGTTTCTACTCCAATGTAGCCTTCCTAGTTCGTCCCTCTGGCCCGCCATGCCTCCTGCAGGTACCCCCGGATGCTGCACCCGGGGTCGCCCTCCCTGCCCTGGTTGAACGTTGGGCTGTCTGATGGAATTGTTTTGATGGGCTTCCTTTACCTCATCCTTGTCTATATTGCCTCAACATTAATGTCTTGTGTTGTCTTGTTGTATGTTAGTGGTCATGTTCCTGCTGAGGTGGGGGTCATCGTCTTTTGAGGGGGGGAGGGGGGGTAGTGTCAGCGTCCTGTCACTTTGGTCTTGTTTTCTTGTGGTTTTGTGATGGAGCCCTGTCATATCTTGTTTTCATGTTGTCTGCATGCCTTGTTTCTTGTTGGAGCATGGTGTTCGGATCCCGGCACTCATGTCTCGAGTTTTGGTTTCGTGTCAGGGTTTGAACACTCATGCTCCATTTTCTGTCTTGTTGCATGCAGTCTCGAGCTCGCTCAGGCTCTTCTGTCCACGTGGATTGTGTTTTGTGTAGCACGCGGTTTGTGTTCAGCCGCATGCTTTACTGTTGTCTTGTGTTGTTGCACGCAGCTTGTGTTTTTCGGCTTGCTGCACTATGTCTTGTGCTGTGTAGCACGCAACTTTTGTTTTTCATTGGCTGCGTGTTCGTGTCTTGTTTGGCACATGGCTAGTGATTTTGTTTTGCTGGCCATGTGCTTGTTGTGTTTTGTTTTGTGTGAGCACATGGCTTTTGTCTTTTGTTTCTTGCATACCATGTGCTCTAATGTCAATTGTCTTGACCCCACCCATCTTGTTACCTGATTATTGGTTAAATTGCTTCACCTGTGTTCCCTCGTTTCCCCCCTCATTTGCAATCCTGGCCAGTCGTGTCTTAATGTCCTATGTGTGCCTTCGCCCTGCCAGCAGTCCAGAGTTGCCACCTGTGTTCCCTACGGGGTAGTTTTTGCTTTGTTTTGTTTAATTATTAATAAAGAAGTTCATTTCTCCAGCATTATTGAGTCCTTGCTCCATCCTTCACCCCTAACCGTGACATATATATATATATATATTTCTATATTGTCTATTGCATGCATGCTTGGTTATGAAATTCACAACTTTTTTTCTTCCTCTTAACAAAAAATATTTATTCCTCTTTTTGGAGTGAGCAATTTGGTTACGGAAAATAACATTTGGACTGGGGTACAGTTCACATGACATCCAGAGTAGTTTTCAGTTATTATGAACACAAAAATGAACCACAATTGATGATGAAATTTTCACATCTTTGCATACTCGTGGTTACACTTATAATATTATACATTTCTCATAGCATACTTTCAGAACAAACTGCCTTGGGAGAGCAGATATTCTTCAAATCTTTGCAGTACACCTGTGGCAAGAAAAATAAGTGCTGTTCTGTGTATATAAAGTTTTCATGGTATATCCAAAGTGACAAAAATATGAATAAAACAATGAAGCTGACATCTCTGAGTACCGAGTCATCACCTAGTTACAGTGGTAAACAGCTGCTGCTAGTTCTTACGTTAATAATGCAAATGTTCCAAAAATTATAATGCCAAAAGAGTTTAATGACGTAAATTTTAACAACAATACTAAATGAAGTCCAGTATAATATGAGTGCAAAGGAAATTTTTTTTTTTATTTGGTACTTGAGCCTTATGGTTGTGGGGGAAAAGTTAGGAAATACTGCACAATAGCATTATCAACACCTCATGTTCTAAACAAATACATACTAAAAAATCACTACAACAATCAGCAAACAATCAGTAACGTTAAGTAAGAATATGATTTACTTAAAATATGTTTTTAAACTGGAAGCTCAGGTAGTGAGGATGAGTACCACATATTAACCAAGTGCAACATATTATGATTACAGGAATGCTAAGATAACTAAATAAAACTAAGGATAGTACAAAAAAGTAATCAAATAAATTAAATAATAATTTCACACTGAAATCTGTATTTAAATATGCAAGTATAGCATTTCGACCAATCAGACACACCATTTTTCATTATATTTAACAAATCAATTATTCATTAGATTAACAAACATTCACAGACCCTTCACCCAATAAACATACTGGGTGCCAAGATGTCTGAGAACGAGGCCCAGGCCCCTGGTTACCATGGCAACCAGAACACCTTTATCTGGCTAGACCAGATAAACTTTACAACCTAATGGCATGTTGAGAGTTCTCCCTCTCACTACATTTTCCATAGGAAAGACACATAATGCACAGCAAAATGGACTCTTCTCTAATTAATTCTTAGGAAAACCTTTCTATGAATGAACACACATATGCTTCAGATCATTGTGTATATTGTCTTTGAGATTTTATACTGTTTTGTGTGTGTTATGATATAGCCCCATAGTTATATGATATAATAGTTAATATAGCCCCACCGATACCATGTTTGGTCCTTTGACTTTGGTTCTGATGATTAATGAGCGTTATCTTATATAGGGTACTCATAGGCAATATATAGTGTTTACAGACATCTTTAGAATTTTGATTCGAGTTCATATGCAAATTTACATGCTCTAACCACAAAGGGTCATAAACGCCCCAGTATTTCCAACCTTCCGCTTGGAATGCAGCCTTTCTCGTCCTGAGGGGCGTGAATCTTCTCAGACCTTAAAAGGCTCACGCACAGTTCCGCCCATGTTGTTGTTCTTCTTCTGCTAAGTCTCCTGCTAAAAATCTTCTGATTGTGGCCCGTGTTGGAGCTTGAACCGGTGCGGGCATCCCAATCCAATCCCGTCCCAATCACCATTGAGTCAGAACATCTTTGGAGTTCATCACTCTTCAAACCCAGAAGAAGATGATGGCGACCCCTACACCACAAACCTCCAAAACATCATCAAGCTTTCATCGAGACGCATCACTAGGCACTCATCTAGCCAAGGCAATGCAGTATCGACATTTAACTAAACGAAAAACAGAGGTTAGTGATTGAGTGTAGAACTCCCGTCTAAAATGGCGCTGATGGTTTACTTCAGGTGGTTTACCTGAATTTTCATAGCTTCAATTCTCTGGTGACCCTGATGGTTTCATCGATAAAGTCTCATTTGCCCTTTCACCTGTATGAGAAATTGTTTGCTTGTTAGACTAGTTTGTGTTAGTGTTTAGTTTAATAAATCTTGTCACAAATTCATGAGTTTTGAGTTGCCTTGAAATATTGTCCTTTACAATTTTGATCCTTACTAAGATCCAATTGCATTATACTGGAAGAAAGATTTGGCGTGGCCACAGGGAAATATGTCTTTCTAGAGTGCATGGACTTACACTGAATGTGCGCTGGAGGACAGGTTGGTTGATGGCACTTTAATCTTGCTGCAGTTAATACTAGCAGCTGATATAAAAAATTGGATTCATCATATAACTGTAATTTTTATATATTTCCCTTTTGAGTAAGTTGCTACACCAAGATATCGATCAGCCCTCAACACGCAGAGGACTAAAAGCAATAAAAAATCAAATAGGAATAAATACAGAAAACTACAAATCAGAAAAAAAAAGGGACAGGTTTTGTATAATCAGGGACAAGGGTGTGAAATCAGCCAAAAACGGCACACCAAAAAACACTCAAACTAAAAGTCAGACTCACTAGAAACTCCAGGCCCTATAGAGGACCCCTGACATACAAAATTTAGCCAGGCTAGGCAACTTGGCCTCAAGATTTACTGACTTGCGCATGTTTAGCTCAAAACTCCTGAACAAACTCCCCTCCCGTTGCTAGTTAAACCTGCCGACCTGGATGAGGTTGTTTCCGGTTGGTGATTAGGGTCGGAGTTAAACGTTGCAGGAACATGGATTAGAGGATTGTTGACCTAATCATACAAAGATGGAATACATTAAAGGAAGTAGTTTTGGGAGGAAAAGGCTAAATAAAAGAGTGAAATATGCAGATTAGGGATGCGTACAGCTCTTTACTCATAACATATCATAGAGGCATAGTATTGAAAAAAACAAACTGTCATCTCTCTTCTGTAGCGTAACACAGGAGATTGAGGACATGAACTGAATGTGCTGCTTTGAAGCAGTCTAGCTCGCAGCATATGATCCAAAAGATCAAACAAAAATCGACACTTGGTACAAAAGGGAAGATGTGTGTTTTGAGATGTTTTTTTTTTTGGGGGGGGGGGCGGGGGGTTGACTCTTGAGATATGCTTTAAAGTGGGACTATCGTATTCGGTGGCGAGCTGGAGGCTGTTGTCATCAATCAATTCAACTGGTTTTAGCAGGTGCGGAAATTGAGAAACTGTGTATAGCTGCATATTAAACCATTAAAGCCATTTAATTTAGGAATATATAGATAACAGGCCACCATTCATACATCTAATTAATTTATGTGAACTGGATCTTCTAAACCGTTTATTTTAAACATTTTGCTTTGTCAAATGCAAAGAAATAGGATTTTGGTTTTGGCTAATTTAGCAACATCCTACTTTTATGGCACTATGATTCAGCTTATTAACGACTTCAAAATGATTTATGATTGATGATAATTATGAAGTCTAGAAGTAGCCCCATGTAGGCCAGTGAGCACGCTTAACAAGCAACTGGAGAATCTCCACAGTTATTTCCGCTTGTTTAGACTCCACAAAAACACATCCAATTTAGAGCCTGTATTGAATCACTGCTGCAAACCAAATTCAGGTGAGAGTAATGTCATGAATGCTCAGAAATATTTCACATTAAGTAGTTCACAGAGTTAAACATCTCCTTTCACAGTTAGTTAAAAACAAAAATGGGCAAAAAAAAAAGCCTTTCAGAGGAAAAGCTTCAGATTTCAGGCCCTATTTTGTACCCTGTTTGTGGAACGTGCCATTTATAATCACAATAAGTATTGATTTTTTTTTTTTTATAATGTGTAAAAATAACCTTAATTAAAGGATGTTGAAATAGAGGATGGCAGAAGGACTGGACGTTTGGACAGTGTTCAAGAGCAATACAGAATGGTGTAATCTCCTGTGTTGACATGGTTAATTAGCCCAGGTTAGAGGGAAGTGAGGTTGATCATATATCACACTCTTATTCACAGCTCCATTTACTATCCCACTTTAGGGAATTATTTTGTCTTTACCCCTCGCTGTAAGAGGATTCGAAGAGATGAGCATTGTGTGTCTGGGTGGAGAGGACACATACGAAAGTCAAAAATTCATTTGTTTAATTTCATAATGAGCAGCAACAGAGGAAAAACAGGGCTGATATTCCAGTGGGCCTAATTAAAATTGGCGAGAGCTTGAGAAAAGCAGTTGCACTGAGGTGATTTTAGACTCAGCTCAAATGAGAAGACCTAATTAAGGAGACTGATGGCCTTTACTTAGAAGCCGCCTGAGATGTGTCGAGCACTTTCTGTTTGTCCCCACAGCAGATCTATTTGATTAACCACTGTCTGTATCAAGTCTGGCAGGACAATTAATAAATAAGGTCCAGTTATGAAAAAAGTGATACAAAACAATTATAATAATTATGATGATTGTGATGATGATAAATATAGCTGCAAGTTGCAATTACGAGGCTGTGCACAATAAAACATTCAGCTCCTAAGCTCAGCCTACATTGTACTCAGTATGAGGCAAAGTCAAGAAAAGCAAAAGTAGCACACAAAAGTAAGATCCTGCTGTAAACAGGTTTTAATATGCAGGCTTGAATAGCAAACGACTAATTGCAAACAATATGACCAAATTTGGACAATTTGATTGTGTTGTACAATTTATGATTCTTCATGGCCAAATTATTTAAAAGTTATAACTAAAGTTACCACCTTTCATTTTTAACAGGCCAAAGAAAAGCAAAGATCAAGCTCCATTCCAGAAAGTCTCCTCATCCTCAAGTTTGTTGATGCAGTACAAGAGAACAGATTTTAATAACTTTTGACCGGCATGGTCAAACAAAAGTGTACAAAATTTAATGGCATGTTTAACAATTGTTATCTTTCATTAATATAAGGTGGCACTATCTCTAAACTTCTCAGGCACACACAGGAAAAGAGCAAAAGTATCGAAAATCAAAATGTGTACAGAACTATAAAACTTTATATTGCTTTTTTAAAGCACGATTTGTAAAATGAATGGCAATCTTCACAGCTACTTGAAAATTGTTGCCATATACAGGAATTCAAAATGCCAGATAATACAGTCAGACAACATATCAAAGCCACCAGATACATTAACCCATGATCCAAGGCATTTAGCGAGTAACGCTTTTTATTTCTAGGCCATTGTTTATGTTTGTTGCCATTTTTAGGGATATATAGATAGATAGATAGATAGATAGATAGATAGATAGATAGATAGATAGATAGATTGGTTTCATTGAATATCCCTACCAGGCAAAACAAGCTAAAATATTAAGCTTGATGTCCCTTGACATCTGTTATCCACAATGAAAAATCCACTTTTAAAACTTTTTATGCACTTTAATGGATTTAACAAATTAGGACAATGTATTATGTAATAAACACTCATGGTTGGATTCCTATGAAAACATTTGGTGTCAAGATGTTGTCTCTTTTTTTCAGATTATGACAGTCTTTGGTCAATAAAGACAAAGACCATGTGTCATGCTGAATCCAGAACATTTCTAGTCCATGGGAGGCAAAGAACACTCACCCTCAGATCACAAACTGAGGCCTGTTGCACAAGCCCTGTGTAGCCTAGTGACAGAGCACATCTTAAATTCTCATCATGAGCCACAGCAGGACAAGCAGGGGACCTTAATGAGGAAAAGGATGTCCTGCGGGGGCCGGTAAGTGCCTTAAGGTTAAAAGTTACTTTTTTCACAAAAAACGGACCAAATGGGAATGGAAATTTACATATGGACGTGGGATTTACACCAGTTTTGACATTAATCATTGCAGGTGATTATTGTGGAAACAAAATGCGAGGATTACAGGAAGAAGAAACAGCAGTGGGGAGCCATCCTGTAAGGGTTTAAAAATCTTCTGTTGGCTCCTTTAATGGGACGGTGGAGCACGGGTGGGGCCGGATGAGCATGTCCTTTAAACTTTGGATGGTATTCTTGAGGCACAGTGTTTGTAGGAATGAAGATGCACGGATGGACTGTATGGGGAGAAAGAACAGCAAAGTTTGGTATTGGGTTATGATGTGAAGGTGGTCACGGATATAGGGGAGATTGAGAAGACTGTTAAAGTATAAGTCGGAAGTGCCAGTAAACAAAAAAAAAAAAAGCACAAATATGTTTTGAGCCAGTGTTTATTAGAGCAATTAGATCGTAGTTTATCGCGTAGACCATTCTCCAGAAATAATCGATTGGGTAATGACACGTACTTTTGTGTATTAGCATATGCCAAGGCAATAAGATAATACAAGAGTAAGCGACCCATTGTAAGTCCCAAATTTAAGGAGAGACCTTTTGGAATTTGCTCTCTTAATTACGGTGGCAGGGGGGGCTGGAGTTTTAAGTAGATTTGCCATTAAGCAGTTTGAAGGGCCACACACCAAATAATGGTGCCTTAAAGAGGTTGATGAGAAGTAAGTATCCTGAGGAAAGAAGAAGAGAGGATTTGAAGAGGTAGAAAACATAGCAATAAATCACCCTATCTTCTTGTGGAAATAGTAAATAGGACACCAATAAAACAATTCCTAGATAATTACAACGCCATTTGGGCTAGCGGGAGAAGAAGGAAGAGTTAATGCTGTCCAGAAATGGCTGACGGATATCAGATTGTCAGGGGGTCTGATATGATCAATGCCAATGATCAAAGTGATTCCCACAGTTACAACATGAATAAAACACAGAGATCTGGCCAGGGCAGGGCAGGGTTTTTAATACGTGTGGTGGTATCACAAGTGAAAAGAGTTAGATGTATTTAAACAGCTATAGATCCATGAAACATCATTTTGTGAAACAGTTAGAAGACTTAATTAAGCTTGGGGCCTATATAAGACCAGTTTCAGGATCCTTACTTTATGATGCTTAGCATGAGCCAGTATTTGCGGCGGGTATAGAGGTGCAGCTCGCCTTTCATTCTGGGACTAATCACTTAATGTCTATACCCATTATAAATACCTTGTACTCTTTAACTAATCATATTTTAAGATTATCACTTAAAGGGGTCATATGATGCGATTCAATTTTTCCTTTTCTCTTTGGAGGGTTACAAGCTCTTTGTGCATAAAGAAAATCTGTAAAGTTGGAAAGGAAGAAGTTGCACATCCAAAGAGCTATTCTGATAAAAGTTACGGACTTATCCACGCCCTCCTAAACGGCTCTTAAAAACCCCACCCCACATGTCTTGTGCACGTTGTGGGAAAGATTTGCTGAGAACAAGATGCGGCAAAGTGAAAACGAAGGGAAGAAGGGGCGTAAACAGGTTATTTCGCTGTAGGATTGGTGCTGGGCACAAATGTCTAGGAACTGCTGTTGTGATTAGTTGGTAAAGCGGAAACATACTTTGGTTTGGCTTCCAAACAGAGGACGTTCGCTGTCATGCCTAGAGCTGATCATTGATGGGTCGCTGAGGGAATACAGAAACTTAGCGATGTGGATTCGCGGATCGGCTTTCAGGGTGACGCGGAGTCCAGCCAGGGTCGTAATCTTTGGACATGCCGCAAGCCGCAGGGCCGCGCCGGTCTCAAGTCCGCGCTGCCGTCCCACGCACAAGTCTTGAGTGTGTGCTGTGTGATGATTTTGGAGGACTGTTTCCTAAACCTGCAGACTACCATACAATGGGTCTGTGCTCAAAGGTTGTTCTATAAAGTGGGGCAGGAGCGTTCAGAACTTTGACAAGAACCATTGGCGTGCTCTTGATCGTAACAGCCTGTTTAGAGTATATTTGTGTTATATGTTAAAGAAAGGTATGCGCAAGGTGGGATGATTCAAATCGAGTAGCGCTTGTTGTTTGTTGTTTATCTGATCACAAATGCAGACATGGTTTTATGTTTACGCGGCATGATACGCAAGGCGTAAAAACACAGTATAAGGATTATAATCAGTAATTTATGTCCCTGGTGGCAAAAAGCCTCGTTGTACAGGGTTTAGTGGTTTCGTCGGCCAGGCCCGGGACAGCATCACAGACAGTGTGTTAAGGGGCGTAACATTTCTGTCACACGCTTGAGGTATTCAGACAATCACAACGCACTGGATAGCTGGCCAATCAGCGTACACCTCACTTTTCAGAACGATGAGTTTTGTAAAAATTGACGAGTTTCAGAAAAGCAGGGCATAGAGGAGAAACAATAATGTACATTATGTGGTAAATAATGTGTTTTTTGAACCTTAAACTGCATAAACACATTGCATTACACCAAATAATGTTCTTTTTAGCAACGTCATATGGCCCCTTTAAGGCTGATCTCTGTGTTTCTTTTTAAGGCACTACTACTCTTGTAGAGCATTGTAGTGCAAATCAGTGCTCACAGTAACTTTCAGGAGTCATTTAAAGGCATTCCAGTGGGTCTTTCTTACTGTGTAAACACTATAAACATTATTAAGCAAGATGTGAAACTTATAATTATTTGTATATACTTTAGCAAAACAGTTTGTTTTGATCTGACTGAGCTGAGTTCAGCTTGCCTTGGGAGAAAGCTAACTGCCTAATTTTTCTCAGGGGTTTTAGATGAGGTTTCATCTTGTAAAGAGAACATCAATTGCTGAATCCTCTCAGTGCCAAGCGAGCTGTGTCACTCACATCCATCAAGCAGTAGAGGCTTGAGTAGTTTATTAATACACCGCATTATGTATATGAGATGTTTGCTTCTCTTTCTCTCTCTATCTTTCTTCTCTCTTTTTTTTTCTTTTTTACCTTTTTTATCATTCTTACAGTTCACCTTACGTTCAGCAATGAAGAAGTGAGTATTATCTTTTTGTTTTTTATGACACAATGCTAGAATTGGCGCTAATCTTAATCAATGACACGTTACTCATCTGCTAAAAGCTACCTAAATGTATCCACTAGCAGAGCATACACAGACTAATAGCAATTGCTTTCTGACACTCGTCCTTGGGATGATGCCGGGAATGCAGCGAGAGGGCAGGAAGTATCATCTTAATGCCTTAAAGCAGCACTATATATATCTCTGTGAAGAGTACACACGCCCCACAGGCTTTAGTGCAGCTGTATTCATGCTCGCACACAAGCAAGACTCTTCACATCTGCATCAAAAATATACCTTAATGTTTAAAAAGAGCACTTTGAATTTTAAAGCAGGCCCTGTGCACAGATGTACACTTTAATATAAATACATGATTTCTGTGTTTGAGACTTGAGTGTGGGAATTTGTTTTGTGGTACTTCTCACGCCATAAGATTTGCATTTGTATTTCAAAAATTAAGTGCAATAATTAGTTATTCTGAACTCCTGCTGAAAATACCAGCTTAGATATTATTATTAAAGCAGGATAGAAATGAAAGTAGCAACAGATCTTTTCTTCCATATTGTACATCTAAGTACATATTATCGAAAAAGCTTATTTATTTTCATTATTTATATTGATGGGACTCAGTGGGTGAAGGGCATGGAGAGTTTGGTGTTGTTAAAGTCGTGAGGAAAAGGAAGTAGCAACAGATATTTTATTCTGTACTGTGTTGTGTTGTACATTTGAGTACATATTAACGAATAAGAAAAAAAAATGTACGACAGGGATTTGGTTCTATCCATCTGTTGTTGATTAGATTTTAAGAAGTGGCAATGCACTCAAAACGTACAGCAATCCACTGCTTGCACTCAATTGTGGAGGGGTGGGGTTCAAGTAAACTAAATGATTGGAGAAGTCTAGCAGAAAGAGAGAAGAGTCTGTCGTTTATTGAGTTATGAAATTGAAAAATTATGGTTATAGGTAAAAATAATAAATAAATAAACTGTTCACAATTAGATCTATAACATGCATTTACAAAATATATGCCAACTGGTCGACAAGCATGGCTTTTTGGTAACCGATTAATTTTTCTTGTTGACAATACAAATCTAGCTGGTTAAGCTAGCTAAGAATCCTGGTTAGGGGATCTGTAGCCAAAATATAACATATGCTCGTCTTTTCAGCAGGGCTATCATGCCAAGTAAAATGCTGTTTAGTGCTATAGTATTCTCAAGGCTGAGAATTTATTTTAATCCTTATTCATTTGCTATGAGGACCACTGTGGTTGTCCTACTGTACTGTAGCATCCTTGGATCCTCTTTGATTTCTGAATCCTGCAATTGTTGGATGCCTCTTTAAGAACAAGTAATGCAGACTCAGAGATGTGCTCCATAGGTTGACATCCCAAGGTTTTGTCACTTTTATATCATTGATTATCTATCAAAGTATGCAGTAGGCTTGTTAGATTTGTGCATCTTTATGCTTTGATTAAATAAAGGGTTGACTTGTCTAGCACATACTACATTCTATCAAGCGCAGTATAGACAATTTGATTCTCAAGAAATTTTCTCTATAGAAATTTTGAAAACTCAATTTCAGCATGTGAGCATCACAGTGATTGACAGCACTTGCCTCTCTGTACTCCTCCTACGCTGTCATTGACTTGGCTGAGGCAGCTGTGTGTCTGTGTGAGTGTCTTCCTTAAATGGCTATTAATTAGCATTAGAGAGCGCAGTCTGCTCACACCTCGCCTCTCTTAATCCTGAGCGTGTGGCTTTTCGTGAATCCATTAGCCACGGTGTGGAAGTCACTTCTGCACCAGAGTCAATTACTTTATTCATGCTGCTTTGCTGTTTTGGAGGCTCAGCTTTAACATTGTCAGCAGCCAGACTGAAACAAAAGCATAAAAAGGAACCAGCCAATTTTACATTTCAGACCTCATTTGACTGATTTCATATTTGCCTTTCATATTATTTGTTATTGGCCGTTGGCCTCTTCATTCTCATTAGATATAGTGCTTTACCCCCACCATTTTCAGTTCACAAACAGTCACTTTCTTGTGAATTTAATAGGTTGTTTAAGACTTTTTTCCTGTCTTAAGAGACTGTAAATATGCTCTGCCTCGTCTCATGGCAGAACGTACATGTGGTGGATTTTTAAGCATTATTTTAAATGTTTTATTTTAAGGTTACGTTCTTTGTCACATGTTTGGTGTAGCTACTAAAAGGCACGTCTTTCAGCTTTTGGCTGAGCTCCCAAATCCAAACCCCATTATTAAGTACATCTATAAGCTTTCAGATTGCCAGTGAGTGGAAGCCCATCCCTTCGATATGAAATTAGATTGCTACTATGAGGCAATACGTGTTTCTTCATTCCCAGGAGGAGCTGTCACTTTCCCGAAGCGATGCTTTGCCATGTGGGACCTGTGGCTGTTTATGTTGTCCGTAGCTGTTTGTGGGGCAATATTTCCTACTTTACCGCCAACCTCCCATTTATTAGTGACAAAGCTCGCTGCAATAGTCTGTTCTGACCTATTCGTGACTGGCACTGGCATTTAAGAAATACCAACAAGAAGGCTGTGCAAACTGACAGGGTGGACTGGAGGAGTGGCGCATAGCATTTTAAACGGTAAATGTTGGAGAGGACATGCTGTCACACTGTTCCTTCCCACCAAGCCTTCAACCCATAGGGTTAGCGGGGCTCATCGATAGATCATGAGCACCATGGGATGTCACCTGCACCGCTGAGATTGCTCACTGATAGGCTTTGGAATTCTCCTTTGGCCATTCGGTCAGCTTCCTGACTAAAGGGATATTGGAGTTAGAGAAGGTCAGATCTCCGTGCTTGGATTGGCTCCATCTACATTACAACATATCAGTCACAGATGAAGTCATTAACATTGATGTGCATGGCTTTTACCATGGGGTTACCATGTTCAGTAGCTTCTAATATATAGTAAGATGGCAACAGGCAATGGAATGGGAGAGCGGATTTAGGCTGGAAGATGATGGAGGGGCTGTAGGTGGCTTGTTCATAATGCTGGCTGGATGCTCCCTGTTCTCTGATACCCCTATGAGAGGCATAAGATCCTCACTCTGGACTCTAGGCTTTAAGATCAATAGGATTATAGGACTTGTGCTAAAAGCTTGTCTTAGTTCTCCCTGCAGCTTGCGTTGCACTTTCATGCCAACTTCACTTCTTCACGAACATCATCTCTGACTCAGTGCAGGGGATCATAGAGTATGTGGACTGTAAGTACTGTCACTATATTTGACTTTTCTAGGATATTGGGCATCACTTTTCTTCTGGGTGCCTATAAATAAGAAGTGTTAAAACCTTTGAACAGATGAACTAGAAATAAATGTGAGGGAGTAAAGATTGATTCTAAAAATAAATGGTCAAATGAATACACCAAAATTAAATACTAGTATAGCATTTTTAAATAGTTTATTGGTCTATCAATAATAAATATAATTAGGCTTGGATGTGATGTGACAGATGAAAATGAGCTTTTGACTCAAAGCATTACAGTGAACTATGCATAAACTGCAGTAGGCTACTGCTTGTTTGTGAAGTGTCCTTTGGTTTGAGAATGGTGCAAATCATGGGCGTCTCTAGGCCATTTTTAGGGGAGCTTTATCCTCCCTAAATTTCTACTCCCCCGTGATCGCCTCAGTCCCCTTTAAATTTCATATGAAAATGGTAGCAGACCTTGGCTCCTCCCCATCTTTCATTCTTCAATCTGCAGAGCGAGAAACAGAGGACAATCGATAGACTGTTATAATATCTACATCTGTGCATTTCTTTGTCATAAATACAGTTTGCAAAATGTCATGGGGAGCAATCGGTTTCCCATCTAGAGTAAAGTTTTCGTTCCATTCACCCCTCATCACACCACAGCTGTTTCCTCCAGCGAAAATGTAGCCCTTAAAGTCGGCATGAAATCAACATTTTAAATTCTTATTTAGTAATGGAATACTGTAGTGTTTATTATAAATAATTTAAACGTGCACTTCATTATTTTTTTTAATCAATTTGCCCTCGTAATCTTTAATCAAAAATGTTAACCTCCCATCCCCCTCAAAACGACTCATCTTCTCTTCCGGTCACGTGCTATGGTGCAAGGGCGGAGCTAGTGACGTGAGGGGTAAACGCTGGGACAAACGACAGAGGGAAAAGCTGAAGCTGATGCTTCACTTTATAGAAATCAATGCATTGGCCAGTGCTGACGCAAGCCATGGGGGAGTACACTACCCTTAAAAATGTAAAGGATATTAGGATATTACCACAACATTACTCTTATGACATCTCAAACTATTTTTTATGAATATGACTTAACCTGATGGAGGACGCGCTCAGTCATTCAGGCAGTCTCTCTCGCACTTTTGTGCGCTGTTAGGCATGTTTTGTGCCATTGATCGCCCTCGTCGTCGTCATCCTCAATAAATAAACATTTATTCATGCTAGGGTGTCGGCAGTGATTCCAGTGGAGAGAAATCCCCCCACAACTAACTGCAAACTGGCATTCAGATCTGCCTCCATTTTGTTAGCAACGCCCCAACTTCCAATCATCCAATCAATTCCCGAAGGACGAAATCAAGTCCCGCCCTCTCATTTCAGATGCCGTTTCACTCGGATATACGTCACAGTAGAGATAAAAAGACAATCGCTACATGCCGACTTTAACACATATGAATGCATACTTTATAAAACGATCATGTTGCTATTTTCATTTGAAAATTGTACTTTAAATATAAAACATAGTACAGTGCATGTGGCATTAACTACCATACAGTCATGCACATAAATTATTTTAAATGTAGTGACAGACATGAGCATAGAAAGAGACTATAACCAGCTATGCAATACAGTGGAATACTGCAGTTAGTTTAGAATATCACCCTACCATTGTTATGCCCTTATTGGGGGCTGAGCCCCCCAAAAATGAAAATCCTAAAATCGCAAATAAAATATTATTCCTTTCACCTAATCAAAATAGTACACTGATATTATTCTGCTGTCAGTGTAAAATGCATACAACAAAGTAGGTGTGACTTTTATATCCATTCAAGTGATTGTTTCTGTTTGGGAATTGTCTGTATGTATTTTAGGGGGGGCAAAAGGCATAAAGTGACAACCAGATGTTTAATTAAGCATTTTCAAGCAGTATACACATTTTCAAACAGAACACAGAAGTTCAAACTAAATCTGTCAAAATTAGGCCCTCTTTACACTAGTGCGCTTTCGTTTTAAAACGGCATTTTAAAATGAAAAAGGTTCCTTGTCTACGCTTGCGTTTTCACTACGTTTCAGAAAAGTTCTCCGTCCACACTACACAACCGAAAACGCAGGTCACATGACCATCAATGCAGGTACAACCATAGATATGTATATATACACATTTATACACTGCAGAAAAATGCTTTTCTTACTTAGATTGTCTTGTTTCCAGCCAAAACATCAAAAAATTCTTAAATCAAGAATGATTTTCTAGACAAGTCAAAATTATTGAAACAAGCAAAATAATCTGCCAATGGGGTAAGTAAAATAATCGTATTTCGACCAGAAAACTAAATAATTTTGCTTACCCAATTGGCAGATTATTTTGCCTGTTTCAAGCAAAAACGCACTTAATTTTGACTTGTTTTTTTCTGAAAACAAGACAATAATTTTTACTAGTCGAGAAAATCCTTCTTCAAATTTTGGCTGCAAACAAGACAGAAAATCTAAATAAGAAAAGCGTTTTTTGCAGTGTGTGTATATATATATATATAGGTAACAATGAGCGACTGTTTCGAGGTGAAAATTGAATACACGGTTGTAATGTTAAAAGACCGGCGTAACCGTAGCAAAAGTAGTGATGCGTTTTAAAATGGAAACACACTAGTGTTAACGTAGCTTTAGTCATTTAGTAAAAAAAAATATATAAATCTTAGGTGGTATGTAATGCATTCTAAAATGTTAAAACAAAACATTGAGGGTTTTTTCATGACATTCACAGAATTTAATTAAAATTGATAAAAACATATATTGGATAAATAATAATAAAACAAATAAAACTGCACTTTCTTACCAAACTTTGTGTATTATGCACTCTAAGTAAAGTCTGTAAAAAATGCAGCCCAATGTAATGTAATTATTAATGAATAGTCTATATTGATTTTAAAAGATATTTCATACATGTATTTTGAATTACGCTTTGCATTATGTTGCGTTTTAGGGTTGATGGAAATGTCTGCAAACTTAACGGAAAATGTACTGTTAATGTTCTGCCAGGACATTATCTGTTTTCTATGGATTTGTTTCTGACAGTGTCACTGTTTCAAGGATGTCTGGGTACCTTGCAGCATTCTCACAAAATTGTGTAGAACATATTTCTCTTAGCCTCAAAATATTGGCGTATCTCTGTAAGGTCAAGTTGGGTGTAATGGGATTCCATATCATAAATCATATTTCTTAAAGAATTTAGATTCTGTGAATAAGACCTACACATACACCTACACCTATTTGCCCACACAAAGCCCTCTCCCAGTCCCAGTGGTCCTCTCACAATGGATTTACTACCATCCATTTCCCAAGAATTGCTATACTAAAGGTTGTTAGTGGACATTCATGACAAATAAGACATAAAGCTGTGGTCAAAAAAAATAAATAAATACAGTTATATATATATATATATATATATATATTATATAAGATATATATATTATATATATATATATGAACAGGAATACAGATGGGGGACTTTAACCAACAACTGTCGGTACAATGAAAAATGGTTGTAGAATTGTGTGTGTGTGTGTGGCCCTTGTTGCATTGGTGCGGTGTTTGAGGCCAGATTCAAAGAGGAATTCTGCATTATGATTCTGTGACTGTTATGTGTTGTACAATTCAAAGATCTGATTACAATACAAATTAGTATTTATGTGCCTTTCAAAATGCAAGTCCAACACCTGCATTGCTAAAAGGGTGCTAGCAAAGGGACACAAAATGAGAAAGAGTAGCCAAAGGCAATGCTTTCTGCAGTCCCTCATTTTGATTGACTTTCCAGTGCATTTCAGTGTATAGCAGCAGTTGCAAACATGGGCTCACTGAAGAAAATAAGTAAATGTAACCAGATTTTACAGTCTAATGATACAAGTGATGTACCATCAAAATGATCAAGGCCTAGTGGAACATACAAGTTTGGGGTAGGTAAGTTATTATTTTTTTTTTGCTTTTGAAAGAATAACCATATTCTATTTTAAAGTGTAATTTATTCCTGTGAAACAAAAGTCATTACTCCAGTCTTCAGTGTCCCATGATCCTTCAAAAATCATTCTAATATGCTGATTTGCTGTTCAAGAAACATTTCTTATTATTATTATCTATGCTGAAAACAGTTCTGCTGCTAAATATTTTAGTTGAAACCATGATACATTTTTCAGGATTTTTTTGTTGAATAGGAAGTTCAAAAGATTTATTTGAAATTAAAATATTTTGAGACATTATAAATGGCTTCTTATGTCCTTTATACGTTTGATCAGTTTTATGCATCATTGTTGGAAATAAATTATTTATTTTAAAAATCTATTTAATTTTGATCCATTTCAATTTGAAAAAAAGATGAAAAAGATTTGATCAACAACTTTTTTTTATTATTATTTTAAATGATTTAGTTATACAATTGAATTTAATCATTTGAGTTTTATTTTAATTCATTAACATAAGTTGAACACTGATATTTTATTACTTTTTTTCTAAACTTCATCAGTGTCAAAATTATGTTCAGTTAGTTTCAGTTTCCAAGGACTTTTAGTTTGTATTCATTAGTTCCTGTGTTTCCCACGTGTCCTTGATTGTCACAGTTGCAGAGGTTGTAAGTTTGTTTGGTTCAGCTTAATTACCTTATTTGAGTCTGTATTTAAGTTCCTTTGTCTCCTGAGTTCATGGTCGGTAGTTGTTTGTTTCACGCATGCTGTAACACCTGATTGCCCTTTTGTTTAATAAACCTTGTTTATATTTTTAGATTCTGCATCAGTCTCCAGTCTTCTTCAGTCAACGTGACAATCAGTTTGATGTCAGCTATTTTTCTGTGTAATATATGAGTGCTGTGAGCCTTTGGTTGTTGGCTGGTTGATAGGGAGTTGCTATTTGTTCTAGGCCATTTCTAGGGTGTTGCACTACAGTGTTGTACTACAGTATTGTGGTTGGTTACTATGGTGTTTATTAGAATTCTGGGTAACACTTTCTATGAAGCCCGTATTTATAATACATTATAAGGGTATTCTTAAGCCATTATAATGAATGCATAATGCATTATACCAAAAACTTATAATATGTTGTATCATCTCATGAATATCCATAAGAAGAGTTTTAATATATTATAATATTTACTTATTTGTGGTTATAGCTTTTAGGACTATGATGATTTATAACACAATGAACACGTTGCATCCACTTTTACAATGGATTATATTTCTCATAGTTATAATGTATTATAAGTCTCATATCTTGCCATTTTTCTTATGCTACTTTACTTAAAGCGGTCAAAGACCACTTATAAGTAGTAATAATAATAATAATAACATTTTTTTCTCTCAAACAGCCATAAGATCAGATATCAGATAAGATGAATGTGTAATATGACACATTTGCTTTGAACTATTTTTATTGTAATATCAGTTTGATTATTTTGATGATACCCTTTAAACAGCTGTTGATAATTGACTCTGCAACTACATATCAACAAGCGGTCATTAGAGTATTAGTACGTCTGCTACTGTAAATATTTGCTAACACTATTTTGATGGTCAACCAACAGATAAACTGACTATGAGTGCTTGCAAGTATGTCAACTATTACAATACTAGATTCTACCATCTTGAGCATACTAATATCTAATGAGAGTTAGTTGGCATGTAGTTGCAAAGTTGCTTATAGTCGATTGATTAAGGGGACCATCAAAATAAAATGTACCTGTCACGAATCCGGTCCACTAACTTTCCTATTCATTGACTCTCGCACACACACTGTTGCACATCACCCCGGACAACATATCCCATCATTCATTCAGATTGCACTCAGCACGGATTTGCACACAGCGTTCACACTGATTGCACCAAAGCTGGTCAATCACTCCTCACTATTGAACACTCACTCTGAGTCCCTTCCCTCTTATGCGAGTATGGTTCAGCGATATCACTCCCCTAGAGATAGCGACAATACAGAGCCTCTTTGGTGTTTCCCTGCCTGCCTTAGCCTTAGCCTTTAGCTGTTTCTACGGTTTGCACTTCGCCTGTTTTCCTGGCTTCCTCCCTTTAGCCTTGCCCCTGTGACTCTGTCTGCAGAGTCATCGACCCACGCAGCCCTAGAAACAAAAAGATATTCTTGATGTGTGCCCACAGATACTGTTTGACCTGCCTGTTTCATGACCACGTCTCTGTCTTTTCCAAAATATAGTTTGCATATGGATCCGCACGTCTCACGTCGCGTCAGCCCCGTTACAGAATACTCAGCCAAACAAGGACCCAGCGGCTTTTCCAGTGGACTCTGGCCCGGTATGGACCCAGTCACCGAGCTACTACATCTTCGGCAAAGAGGTCTTCCTATTGAGGAGTATGTTCACCGGTTCTGTGAACTATCCTATCAGGTACCACTTTATGATGAGATTTTATTTAAGGACTTGTTTCGTTTTGGACTCAATGAACCCACGAAATCTCGTATGCCAAGGAGTGAATGCAACTGTAGCTTAAAGGACTTTATTGACTATGCCTTGCTGACTGCTGGTTCAGCGTTCACGGTGGGTGTCGAGGAGGAAGGAAGCGACACCATGTCTGAGACTGAAATAATGGCTGTATCAGAGCATGCTCACAAGATGGCGGCGACAGAGGAGCCTGATCACAAGATGGCGGACACAACCGCATCTAGTCTAGCCACAGCCGTTATTCCGGAGTTCAGTCAAGCCACAGCTGTTATTCCTGAGTCTAGTCAAGCCACAGTTGTTCTTCCTGAGTCTAGTCAAGCCACCGTTGTTCTTCCTGAGTCTAGTCAAGCCACCGTTGTTCTTCCTGAGTCTCGTCAGGTCGCAGCTGATCTTCCTGAGTCTCGTCAGGTCGCAGCTGATCTTCCTGAGTCCGGTCAGGTCGCAGCTGATCTTCCTGAGTCCGGTCAGGTCGCAGCTGATCTTCCTGAGTCCGGTCAGGTCGCAGCTGATCTTCCTGAGTCCGGTCAGGTCGCAGCTGATCTTCCTGAGTCGAGTCAAATCACAGCTGATCTTCATGAGTCCAGTCAGGTCACAGCTGATCTGCCAGAGCCTCGTCACGCCTCAGTTATTCATCCAGAATCTCGTTGCATCACAGCTGATCATCCAGAGTCATGTCACGTCCTGTCTGTCACACCCAGATTCTCAAGGTCAGCCCTTCGGTATCCCAGTCTGGTATCCATTGTGAGGGATGCACCGCTGGTGTCTGCACGCACCGCTAGTATCCTCAAACCCACTCACTCTCACTCAATCTATTCATTGAACTCATTCCCTTGTCTTCAGCACTTCCCATATGGGGGGTTGCTGTATGGTGTATCTGGGTAGCGTACTCCACCGCCGTTTTGCTAGAGGCAGCAGCACCGGCTACATCTCCAGAGGTGGCGGCTTACGCTGCCGAACCACACGAGGTAGCGATGTTCACTGCTGTGCTCCCAGAGGCCATGGTGTCCACTGTAGTCTCTTCAGAGGTGGCGGCACAGGCTGCAGAACCTCCCGAGATGGCGACACTTGCCTCAGTTCCTTACGTAGTGGTGGCGCCCAGCAACGCACTTTCAACCTGTCCTGTTCCAGCCAAGGAGGCCATCTATGAACTCTCTGCCTGTCCTGTCACGGCCAAGGAGGCCGGCTATGAACTCTCTGCCTGTTCTGTTCCGGCCAAGGAGGCCGTCTATGAACTCTCTGCCTGTCCTGTTCCGGCCAAGGAGGCCGCCTACGAACTCTCTGCCTGTCCTGTTCCGGCCAAGGAGGCCATCTATGAACTCTCTGCTCGTCCTGTTCCGGCCAAGGAGGCCGCCTATGAACTCCCTGTCTGTCTTATTCCGGCCAAGGAGGCCGTCTATGAACTCCCTGTTCATCCTGTTACAGTTATAGAGGCCGTCTGCCAACTCCGGGCATCCTGTCACAGCTATAGAGGCCGTTTGCGAGCTCCCTGCTCGTCCTGTCACGGCTATGGAGGCCGTTAGTGAATTCTTTGTGTCTGCCAAGGGGGTCGTTTGTGAACTTCTGTCCTGTCCCGACCCAGCCAAGGAGGCTGCCTCTGAACATTTAGCCTTGTCTATCACACCCAATGTTCTGTCTGTGTTGTCTGTCTCTGCTCTCTCGTTGTTACAGTATCCGCCATGGTCTCCTGATCGGTGTGATTCACCGTGGGGGTCTCCTGTTCCTTATGCTCCACCGTGGTGGTCTGTCTGGCAATGGTGGTTCTCTGCCTGCCTGCTCGCGTGGCTGGTCGCTGTCTGGCTCTGGTGGTCCTCTGACCGACCGTGAGTTGTCTATGTATGGGCTCTGGGTATCTGCTGCGCCGTGGTGTGGTTATAAGCTGCGCTGGTGGTGCTTCGCTCCACCAGGGTGTAGCTTCGGTACGTCTGTTTGCTTGGTGATCTTCCACTCACCTGAGATCTGCCGGGTTCCGCCAGGTTCTATGGCTCCGCCAGCCTGACTCAGTGCCGGCTCTCACTTTCCAGGTGGCCTACATCATCCACTGTTCCGGCACCACCAACGCCCTCCGGACTCATAAAAGGTTTTTTGAGCATCTGGAAGCTGTCCTGGGGGTGGGGGGGGGGCTCGTCACGAATACGGTCCATGAACTTCCAATTTCTTTGACTCTCGCACTACACACTGTTGCACAACACCACGGACTACATTTCCCATCATGCATTGCAATGATTGCACTCAGCAGGGATTGCACCCCGCTGTTTCATATCACTCCCTCACTATTAAACACTCACTCTGATCCCTTCCCTCTGCCGCGTATTGTCTAGCGATTATCACTCTCCTAACGATAGCTACTCTACAGAGCCCCGTTTGTTTCCAATGCTTGCCTTGTCTGTTTTCTACGGTTTGCATCTTCGCCTGTTTTTCCTGGATTCACACTTTAGCCGTAGCCCCTGTGACCTCTGTCGGCAGTCACGACCCCGCTTATAGACCTAGGATTATCTTGGGTTTTGCCCACCTATGACTGTATGCCTCTGGTTGACCCTGCGCTTTTATGACCACGTCTGTATATTCTCAATATTAACGCTTTGCATTTGGATCCGAACGTCTCCGTCTCGGTCACCCCATTACAGTAACCATATAAAACATTTTTTCAGTTGGAGTATAAAGCTCACATCAATTAATTAACATTAGCGCCACAGGAAACACCCAAATAACACTCAATCATTAACCTACTCACAAGCTGTAGTAAGATACTGTCCAGATCTTAAATAAACAATGTCAAGATATTATACAGTCCATTATTCAGTAAATACAGGAGCATTTAGCAAATAAGGGTGCTTCCCATAGGTGTATAAATAATCATACCTTAATCTTATAACCACAAATACGTAAGTATTATAACTGTTGTTATGATTATTCATGAGTTGATATAACCTATTATACGTTTTTTTTTATTTTTTATTATGCATTCATTATAATGCCTTAAGAATACCCTTATAATGTATTATAAATACGGGTTTCATAGAAAGTGTTACCGAATTATGTAATGGAAATATATGAGTTGTTAAAAATCTCAAAAAATGAATTATGAACTGTATGAACTGAAATGCCAAAAAACAACTTTGGGCAAAGAGCTGAGAACTATTCCCAGTAACTGTCCTGCTGTATTTTCTTTAACATTCAGGAAACCACAAACAGCACTCAAGTCGATCTCACTGCTTTGATGTGACTACCCATCTGCAACGGCCCACAAGCCGCTAGCTGTGGTTAATTAGCTTTTTGTCAAGTTTGCTGTTTACAGTTGAAATTGTCACAGACACCATCCTCATGTGTTGCCACTGGCTGTACACAGACGTATGGAGGAGCATGTGCTGTGCCTGGGAGATGCACACTATCCGTGCTTCACAGTTTAAATCTAAGGACACTTTCAAAACCTACTGCAGCTTAGATTTCAGTTTGCTGTTCAAAGGCATTTGTGTAAAGGTATGGTATTTGAAATATATATGATGACATGACTGCCTGTGGTAAAAATAAAATAAAATAAAGAAGCCAAGGGTCTTCATAGACGGAACAGCTCACTCTGCATGTGTGAACAAACAGCAGTAGAAATGTTTTGTGAATACAGTATTTTAAATACTTTTTGATTGCTGCAAATATCAAGAATATTACTCACACCAAAGTATTTGTACATTTCAAGTTCAAGTTTATACAGTGCAAGAAAAAATATGGCTGTGATTGAAAGTAGACCTACTTATTTACTATAAAACACTTTGCTCTGTTGTGAAACTGTACTTGCAGAAAAACAAATTCTGTCCAGAAATACAAACTGCATGCAGAAATGAGCTTGACAGTCCATATAAATCTTGCTGGGCTGTCCCAAGTGAGGTGAAGTCTGGGCTGTTGGCCTTGTTTACATTAAACTGCATTATAAGCCCCTTGGGATGGATAGTGACAAATACAATGGCATCATGATCAGACACCACATTTGTCTGCAGATCTTTCTCCTCTTTTGGAGATTTTTTTTTCCCCATGTCCTCATGAATTCTTAAACATAGGCCCTGGCGTTTTGAAATAACTTTTCTATTGTGGTGATACAGAAGTGCTAGTGTGTTTTCTCTTGCTGACTTTTGTGGTATGATGCAAAAATATTCCAAATGTTGCATGTAAATCAAAGCAGATGTGGAGATCAGTCTGGGATCAGATGTACACAGTGCTTGAGTAGAAATGAAATAGAATACAAGAAATATAAGTTAATTTCCCTTTTTCGTTGAACAAAATCGAGCACTTTTCTTTAAACTTCCTGCTGTTGTTGCATGTTACTTTCAGGGTTTTTTTTTTCTCTTTTTCTAAGAACTTGGTTTATTGATGAATCAACTGTGACAAAACGGACAGCCCAAGTTGTACTACATCTTGCTGACTCAGTGCCTGACTGGTCAGAGACCAGATAACTGTATGAGGTAAAAGTTGCTTTTTGTTAATGTTGCCTCTGCATTTCATTGCCTGTTGGTTCTTTTTTCAGTTGTTTATTTCTACTTTTTTTTTATTCAAAGATAAAGCATTGCTTATTATTATCTGTTGTTAGCATCCAATTAGTGTCTAAGCTGATAATTTAATTTTATTGTCAGTGTTCCTTCCTAGCTGTGCACTTCTGCAGTCATGCAGTTTTGATGCTGCTCCCTCACAGACAGAACAAAAATAAGCACATAAAACAGATTTTTAAATAAAATGGGGGGAAATAGATGTCTTGTAATCAGAATTGTTGTGCTAAGTCCTAAATTCTACCTGGAACAGTATTAACCAGACTGCGTTTCCAAGAAAACATTATGCCTTTACTGCATCCTCATTCATTATTCTTTCCACTGTCTGTGGGATGCTATCTGAGGCTGAGATCTGGTTGGTACTTTAAATGCATAACTTCCTTCCTTTACTCACCTGGTTGTAATTTGTTTGGAATGGTCGCTGTTGCTTGTCTGTTGGAAAAATGCATTGTTTCATCACTCTTACTGTAAAATGCTCTGTTGTAAGTTTTACATTCCTTTTTAAATGGAACATGGATTGAATTATAATTTTTTTCTGTTTTAGCATGACTTGGGGGACTTGTAGTTTATGTTTTTTTGTACCATAATTAACATTTTGAGTGCATAGATTATGCAAACAGCTTAGGGTGCCTACACTAGAAGCTGCACGATTATTTTAAGTGTCTGAAAAGAATTTGAAAGCAAGCGGGGAAAATGCTTCCGAAAGCACACTCCCTTTTGAAATTCTCATTGGATGGTGGATGTCTACATCAGAGCATGTTGCAGCAGAGGTCCTTTTACCAAATGGACCATTGACACTCTATCTACAATCTCAATTAGGAGTGTCAGTGGCCCACTTCAGAGATAGGTGGCGGTAATGCACTTATAAGTCTGCGATCCACCGTAAAGCAAGAAGAAGAAGATGCCTCACGCACCTGCTGTTGAGAACGCGCACGGAAGGACGCGTGCCGCCGCTCAGGACAGTTTGAACAGTTCGGACATTGCGTGAATCAGAGGTAAAAAACGATATAAATACTGTTCAGTTTCTTGCACAGACTGTTTTGTGTCTTTACACATCAATGTATCGTCACGAGCCGCAGGGTTTTATTTGGTTTTGTTTGTGTATGTTTTTTACTCTCAAAGCCGTGATTCCCATTCACCGCCATTATAAGACTGACAGACTACAACGGTTTGTGTTAAAAATCTTCATTTGTGTTCTACTGAAGAAACAAAGTCACCTACATCTTGGATGCCCTGGGGGTAAGCAGATAAACATCACATTTTCATTTTTGGGGGGAACTATCCCTTTAACGGCACATATTCTCAGAGGAGACGAGAGACATATTGGGTATTGTCGTAATTTATTTTCTAAAAAAATAATAATAATCTCTTATGGCTGATATAGGGCATACGTAGTGAAAAAACATCTCAGGTTACCCATGTAACCATGGTTCCCTGAGAAGGGGAATGTGACACTGCGTCCCCTAGAGGACACTTTGCTGCTTCTTTTGGGGAACGCCCTCAACCGTGACCGGTGTCTGAAGTGCATGTGGAAACACGACAATGAACTTGACATTGGCCTATGAAATGTTACTGGTGCGACCAAGAGTATAAAAGGGCACCTGTAGCACACGTCATCAGCTTCTTGCCTGAAGGAGACGTGCACAGGAATGCCTGAAGCATGGCAAAAAGACGCAGTGTCTCGTTCCCCTTCTCAGGGAACCATGGTTACATGGGTAACCTGAGACATTCCCTTCCGAGGAAACTTCGAACTGCATCCTCTAGGGATCGCTATGGGGAACGAATACCTGTGCCGCCATGCTGAAGGAATGAGTGCCTTATTGGCAGGCATAAGCCAGGAACTCTAAGAAGTCCTTATCCCCAGGAACACACCAGCAACTGCCAACACACTGTAAGGGTCAGAGTTGAAGCGGGCCAGCTCACAGTCACCCATCAACGTACAGTTTACGTTTCACAACCCTAAGTGCAAAAAGAGGCCTTAACAGTGCTAGGAATTGGGAACGCGAGAGGCGATAGGCCTACTACCCCTCTTCCCAAACGTAGTATCTTGAGGGTCACAGCAGGAGTGGGACGCGAGTCGCGGAATAGCCCACCATCTCCGCACACCTCTCATCTGCGCTATCATACGGTAAATTATAAGAAGTGGGAACGCGAGAAGCGGTGCTGCCCATCTACTCTAAACCGTCTTGATATTGTGAGGATCACAGCTGAAAAGGTGGGAAGCGAGCCGCGGAATAGCCCACCATCTCCGTGTACTTCTCACATCTATGCACACAAACGGAGGGAAACCCCCTTGTGCTAACCACTGCGGGTCATAAGATGTGGGAACATGAGAAGCGATATAGCCTATCTACTTCAACCATTATAATATTGTGAGGATCATAGCCGAGGAAGTGGGACGCGAGCCGCAGAATAGCCCACCATCTCCGTGTACTTCTCACATCCGTGCACAAAAACGGAGGGGAAAACCCCCTCTGCGCTTTCACGCGGTAATTTACAAGAAGTGGGAACGCGAGAAGCGGTACTGCCCATCTACTCTAAACTGTCTTGATATTGTGAGGATCATAGCTGAAGAGGTGGGACGCGAGCCGCGGAATAGTTCACCATCTCCGCTTACTTCTCACATCTATCCACACAAACGGAGGGAAACTCCCTTGTGATAACCACTGCAGGTCATAAGAAGTGGGAACGCGAGAAGTGATATAGCCCATCTACTTCAACCGTTATGATATTGTGAGGATCATAGCTGAGGAAGTGGGACACGAGCCGTGGAATAGCCCACCATCTCCGCATACTTCTCACATCTGTGCACACAAACAGAGGGAAAAATCCCTCCCTGCGCTATCAAACAGTAAATTATAAGAAGTGGGAATGCAAGAAGTGATACTGCCCATCTACTTCAAACCAACGCAAGCCGCGGAATAGCCCACCCTTCTGGCATATATCTCACAGTGTTAAGCGCAATACAGAGGGGGGAGCGCTCTGCCTTATTGCGTAACAGATTAAGAAGTGGGAATGCAAGCTGCAATACTGCCCATCTTCTCAACACATCTCACAGTCTTGTGCAGTACGGAGGCAACCTGCCTCATTCAGTTTACTTGAAAATAAGAAGTGGGAAGCAAGAAAAAAATTATGCCCAACTTTCTAAACCCATAACACAATTCATATAACAGAGAGAAAATAGCTGAAGGAGTGGGACACAATTCGTGGAATAGCCCACGCTCCTCAACACATCTCACAACCTAACACCGATACAACGGGAAAACCGCCGTTGCACTGGGAAAACTACGAATTGAAATTAGGGACTGATCCCCACTACATGACAAAATTGTAGTAGAAGAAATAATATATTTCAAGTTGCAAATGACAACATAAAGTTGCAAAAATGAAATCAACATTCAACTGCAGCTAGTAAGGGGCTTTATTTAACAAAAGCTAACAGTAAATCAAATTAAAGCCTTGAACTCAAGGCTTCGGCTTGCCTTTGGTAACTTCCCTGAGGTCCTGTCTCTGCCTTGAGCGAGGTCGCTGCCCAGCGCCCCGACTCCTCGGAGGCGGGGCTCTCGCAGCTGCGCTCGCCTTTTGACTCTGCCGCCAGCTGGGCCCGGCGGCAGGCTCAGCTTCAGGTGGTTGACCGGACGCCGCCTATGGCAAGGGATGTAGTGCTCAAACGCCACTGACTTAACCTTCACCTCCCTGAACTTACGGACTACTGTCTCAACAGCAGCTCCGAAAAGCCCGGCAGGCGAAACCGGGGCATCAAGGAGAAAATACCTGTCCTTTTCCTTTAGCCCCGACAGGTTAAGCCATAAATGCCTCTCCGTGACAATGAGTGCCGCAAGAGAGCAGCCGATGGCGCAAGCCGCTTGTTTGGTTGCACGGAGGGCAAGATCACATGAGCAGCGGAGCTCCTCGATTTCAGCAGGAGCCACGCCCCCCGCCGCATTAGCGTCCTTTAACAGATCCGCCTGGTAAGCCTGGAATACAGAGATAGCATGCAGGGTACCGCCCGCCTGCCCATTCGCTGTGTATGCCTTGCCCACGTGCCTAGATGTAAACTGGCACGGCTTCGAAGGCAAGGTAGGAGCCCTCCACGAAGATGCCTGGGGAGCAGCGAGATAACCCGCAAGGGATTCCTCCATCTGAGGCATCTTTGTGTACCCGCTGTCTTCTAACCCCTTCACATTAGCATAGTTTGACTTGTTGGGGGAAAGACGTGGGCAGAGAAAAGATTCCTCCATGACCTCAACAGCTCGCTGTGAAGCTCAGGGAGGAATGGAAGGCTCGAAGGGGCGGAGCGTTTATGACCCGCTAGGAAGCGCTCATCCAGACGGCTACTAGACTCGCGTTCCTGCATCTCCGCCGACCAGTCCAGGGTTAGCCTGGCGGTGGCGCGGGTCATGACGTCCAAGAGTTCCACATATGCGGGTGACGAGAAGGAGGCGGTATGTGATGTAGCCTCCGCCTCAACTCCTGTCACGTCTATCTCCTCGGAGCTAGACCGGCCGAGTAACATGCTCTCTGCCGGATCAGAAGAAACCGGAGACCGGGCATCCAGATCCGGTTCAAGAGCAACAGAGCTGGTGACCGAGGATTGGGATAGGGAGAGACCTGTCCCAAGCTCGTCAGCCAGATCTAACTGCGAGCCCCATGAGTGCAGACGGCGCTCTGCCTCGGCAGCAGAGGGTCCAGCACCACAAGGCACAGACACTTGGCTTCCGTCCTCTGTAAACAGAGCTAAGCGGGAGCGCAACTGTTTTACTGTGAAACGATCACAGTGGGCACAGCCAGCTCCCTCGAGAGCCGACCGTGCATGCTGTGCTCCCAGACACACCACACATTGCTAGGTGTGATGTACCTTTCACACAGTGGGACACATATTTAAAAACTGCGCTCACTCATGCTTTATCTTTCCTTTTTTTTTTTCAAACGTACTGTCACACAAGCACACACAAACAAATGGCTCCTGAAGACAAGAAGCTGATGACGTGTGCTACAGGTGCCGTTTTATACTCTTGGTCGCACCAGTAACACGTCATAGGCCAATGTCAAGTTCATAGTCGTGTTTCCACATGCACTTCAGACACCGGTCACACTGAGGGCGTTCCCCAAAAAAGCGCAAAGTGTCCTCATAGGGTACGCAGTGCGAGTTCCCATTCGATAGGGAACAACAACAACAACATAATTGAAGTATTTTGTGTTAAACAAGTTTTATATTTTCATTGATGACTGATTATCATGTTCTGACATAGGCTACTTTAACTGCATTTAATTATAGCCCTATTCCTTGTGTAATTATATCTAATGTTTAAATCAGTGAGGAGTAACTAATTTAATCATTTATTATCCGCCCGTCAGTTTTGCGGTAATGAGCTATGAAATTATTGCGGGGCAAATTAATTGTATTAGATCTATAAACTTAATAATACAAGTACCATAGTAATAATAATAATAACAATATTAATGGTATGTGGTGAAGGGGGCGTGGTTCAGCGAAGTCTGCAGTGGGAGAGAGGGACGGGAGACGAGCGGTGAGTAAGTAGGTCAAGTGCAAAATGATGAACACCTGTGTCTGATTGCAGTAATTAGCCTGGAGAGACCGGATAAAAGGCAGACTGGAGAAAGTGGTGGAGAGAGAGAGACTGGGACTCGTGGGCATCCCTTATCCGGAGGAGGAGAACCGAATGAACTGATTTTATGCCCTGGGCCGATTGAGGACGTGCTGACTTCGCCCGTTTGTGTTTTGTTGAACTTTAAGGAAAGAAATAAAAGAGCCACGAGTCTCCACCTGCCTACCTGAGTCCCCTGTCCTTCTTTCCCACTCCGAACTTTGTTACAGTAATAATTAAATTCATTAATTGGAAATGCCAAATCATCTTGATATCATCGATAGCTGATTCCATTTTTTTTCTTTGATATCTCTGGCTATCGTCCATATACAGTGTCATCGTCTGCGCAACTCGAGTATTTCACATGTATAGTGTGAGCACATAAATTGTGAGCTTTGACTTTACATCGTATGCGATCTGCTAGTACAGTGTGAGTTGGTACCTTGATGAAATCGCACAGAAATTGCACAGTGTATGCCCGGCCTTACTCACTGCCTGCGAATCCAGCTCATGACCGGGATCTTTTATCGCTATATCTTTAAGTATTAAACGATCTGCAAATCCAGCGTCGTAACTGGTGCCTTTTTATAAAACTTCGTCACCCGAAAATGACTGGAACAAACACACTTGTGAAACTCCGTTGCTGCCCTGGAAAAACAAACTGCATCCACTGTTCCCTTAACGCCGAGTTATTTGGGAAGCTAAACATGGTTGTCTTTCCCTTACATCAAAAAACACACTTCTTTGGAGACATTCTTCTCGAGCAAGTCCTGTGCAGCGCTGCTGATGACTTCCCTAACCCTGATTGAAGACTGTCCTGAATCAGGACATCATAATGAAAGCCATGTTGACAAAAAAAAAACTTTCCGAACCGTTGTATACACCTATCACGTTTTTCATAACGGGTCAAATACGCTAAAAACCTTGCACGTGACACGAGAATTAGAGGAATAACTACATATTTAGGTGTTGTAACCGCTATTATAATTAGGGATGCACCGATACCGATACTGGTATCGATACTGAGCTCTTATACTGATACTCGTACTCGTTAAAATACCCCTAATACCAAATGTCGATACCACACAGCATGTGATAAGTGCCATATTCAGACAAAGAAACACTGACAGCAGAATGGAGTTATTAGAGCTTAAAGATGTCTACGAAGTATATGTATGCAAGGAATATAACGTTAAACATTCAGTATTAAAGCCTGTATAGCTGATGTGCGCAAGCTGATAAAAAAAAGCAGGCTGAGTGGATTGAGTGTGCGGCGGCGCAGATGCGCGAGCTTGTCGATTGAATATCCCTTTCTCACAGACATCACTGGAGAGTTTGTAGTTCGGTCGGATATGTCATAAAGAAGTAAGTAAAACAATGCACAATTTACTTAATGGTAGGGAGGGAGAGAGAGCGCGCACTTCTGTTGTGTGATCTTTATTGATGTTCGCTCACTTAGCATGCATCATTTGGATTAAATCGTAAATATAAGACAATTTATATGGTCATTCACTATAAACGTCATTTATTTTTACCCTTAAGCATACACGACTTTCTGGCGAAAGTGAAACTAATAGCCTGTGTGAAGTGCGCTAGGCTGTACTACTGTCCTCTTATTCTGCATCAGTACAAATATGTGCATGCTTTGCGCGTGTTTTGCTTGCTTGAGTGTTCTGCATTATATGAGTGGCTTTGGAAAATGGACTCCTGCACGTTCAGAGAAACAAACGCGACATCAATTTAATGAAAATATCACAGTTAGAGATTGATAGCGATTGGTTCCCTGCATTTTTACGGCAAATCAACGTGATTACAGTACTAACCTGCGCAATGGATCATCTCTAATGCTATTAATTAAGATGATGTAGGCTACCCTAGCGCGAGAGAAAAAAGGAACAGTGGGACGAATAAAAAGTTACAAAAACTTGTAAAATACATTTTAATTGGCATATTAAGTGTGAAAATAACAGAATGATATACAGTCAAACCAAAAATTATTAAGAGACCAGATATATTTTATATATTTTTTTACTATTGGGTGCAGGACACTATAGTTAATTTATGTAAAGTGAGGATAGCAAAATAAAATAAAAAGTAAACTGTGACATATTATACTCAAAAATTATTCATACAGTGGACTACTAGTAAAACTGATTAAAATTTGGGACCCAAAATTATTCAGACCGAGTCTGGGAAAAAAATTGGTTTCAGGTTTGCATGAACCTGGATGACAGCATGCCCAGGAGGCTACAGGCTGTCATTAAGGCTAAGGGATGCCCGACTAAGTATTGATAGTTGTGTAAATATTGACAGCTGTCTGAATAATTTTTGGTTGATTGTAATCCATTACATACCTTTAGTTATCTAGCATTATCAAGCTGAATTTGTTCTGACACAGTTTAACTCTGAGTTCTTGTCATATTTTATTAGCATTTTCTAAACTATAGCGAATAAACTGTGATAATGTGAGAAATGTTGAGGGTGTCTGAATAAATTTTGGTTTGACTGTATCTGTTTGATAAATGAAGTTAACCAACTAAAATTATACATACACTTTTGGTTTCTGTACCCTATATTTAAAAAATTTACAAATGCAATGACAATATTGGTATCGGTACTCGGTATCAACAAGAACCAAAAATAAAAGTATCGGTATCGGGCGAGTACTGGAAAAAGTGGTATCGGTGCATCCCTAATTATAATAAATGTATTACGCATATTTTAAGATAACCTATGTTATTTAAATTACTAAAATAGCCTATAGACAATAATAAGCAATAATAATTCACCACATTGTATAGGATGATGCGATGACAAATTCAAGCGCACAGCGTGACCTAATTAATTATTAATTTGTTTAGTTATATCATTTATAATTTGAATTATACAAGAAGAACGCCAGTAAACTTCGGGTAATTAAAAACAAAGGTTTTATTCATTAGCCTATATCAGATCAGATTTTTTTTCTTCAGGAAACATGCAGACTAGAATAAATCACAACACAGAAGCGAACAATAAACGATATAAATGGCAAAACAAAAATTAAATAATTAATCCAAATTATGAGTAACATCACGATAAAACGTCTAAATATGATATATTGATCGCTGTCAGATGCTGAGCCGACAGGACGCTTACTTATCTCCCGACCATCAGACTCTCCATTGCTCATGGCATTTAGTGCTTCTTATAACTCTTCAGCATTCATAAATCGCCGTCTTTTACTCATTTTGTCTTTATTTATGAAACTGATAACCGCTAATTCAGTGAGTGAAGAGTGTTGCCTAGCAATGTACAGTACTATGTTAAAACATAAGCAGCACGAAAATGACAGGCGAACATACAGGCATTATATAGTGGGTAAATTTGACCCACGCTGGCGCTTATAGGTATAAATGCCCCCTTTTTTGATCTGGTTTTATCTAAACAGTTTTTAACAACAGGGATTGTAAATCACACAATTTTAGTAAAAGTCAGTGACTGAGAGACTTGAATGTTTTATTAAAAATCTTTTATGTACGTTTTAAAAACAGCCACGGGTAAAATTTACCCCGTGGCGGTTCTAGTGTTAAAAGCAATGAATACGGAATAGGGACTTAGTGGAATATTTGGATCGTACAATATCAGCAGCAGGACCATCACTAGCATTACTTTACATGCCTAATTACAAGATATATGAATAATGCTTGTATCAGGCATTACCTGCTAATCAACAGTTGATACATATTCTTCACGTTTGCCTTTTGTTCTTTTAGAATTTCAGGATGACATTTTCTTATAACTCATTTATGATACTAGGGTTATAGGATATTTTTTACATTTGTGTGTCACAGCAGAACTATAAAGTAGAATAATCCTCACAAGATAGCCTTTTATATGAAATGTCACACATCAGGGTTTTACATTAGGAACAGGAAAGTGGAGAAAACCAGCGTGAGTTTTAAGTATTTGCTCCCTGTTTCACTTGCTTTCTTCATATTTCCGTTTCTACCTTTTTATTTTTGCGCTGAAGGGAATTCAGAAACAATAAAAGCTCCTCAAAACACACACTGCTACAGTGACTTCATGGAAGAGGTTCATGGTTTTCCGTTTCTTGATTTTTAGACCAGTTTCACCACAGAATGTGCATCTGACTTTGGACTTATGAAAAAGTATAAACTCAGGGCACGTCCTGGGGAACTCTGAGCCTTTTAATCTGTGGTGGAACTGATCGCAGTTGACCAAATAATCTGCCAATTCCCTTCACCGGACTGCAAGGGCAACAGAGGCTAAATCCCTGTCCCTCTCATCCCAGAGAGCTTGCTCAGCACTATAAAGAAGCATTAAATCCCAGGAAGAGAAAATGAGAGGTTTCAAAGTAAGAAGATGATGAGTGGACCTATATAGGTTAGGGCAAGGTTTTCATACTATCTGGATGTATTATAGCTGTCACAACTTTCTCTGGGAGATTATTTGGCAGTTTTAGGTTACGTATTTGACATTTGAGCTCTTCCGCCCACACTGGATGATTGGGATGATGACATGAAGTACATGGGAGGTTGTTTGGGGAAATGTACATACCATCTGCAGCTGATGACAGCTAAAACGCTTGTTACATGCCAGTCTGTTGTCAGGTCAGAGAGAAAGTTGGATGTCCTTGCATGTAATAGGGATGAGTAGAGCTGCTGCTCACATCATAATACAGATACTTGTTTTAATTGGCTGTTTCTACTTCATTTACAGTGAAATGTAAAGCATATCATAAGTGCAGAAGTGAAAAAGAAGTGAACAGTATGTACAAATACTGTGGTTGTTGAGCTACAGTACTTATCCTTCCTCTTACTTTCTCTGCTAATTTTAACATGCACACGTTCGCAGGCCACATTTATACAGAGA
The DNA here is from genome assembly GCA_018155175.1 of Sinocyclocheilus anophthalmus. Taxonomy (NCBI): domain Eukaryota; kingdom Metazoa; phylum Chordata; class Actinopteri; order Cypriniformes; family Cyprinidae; genus Sinocyclocheilus; species Sinocyclocheilus anophthalmus. Next base: position 112,258 of record JADLZN010009469.1, on the reverse strand, counting down.
GCTGCTCTTGCCAGAAGCAATGACAGTGGGGAAAAAAAGGTTAATCTCGAGTTATTTCACTGTACCAAATAACTACAAATTTAAATGTCGTATTTATTTTGTTTTTTTTATTTTAAAGTGTTTATGAGGGTTTTATTTTTGTTTAAAGGTTCTGCACAATGTACTATTTATAGATACTGTAAACATACATATATACTCTTGAATAGGGACATTTTTATAAATGATATATTTATACACACACACACATAAATATATATATATTATAATATATATACAACTTATATAATCATTATGTATATATATATATATAGTAGATATATTAGAAGATATATATATAATATTGTGTGTGTGGTGTGTTACGCTTGCGGGACATGCGCTTATTTGACTTTGCTTTCTCCTTTAGCTGCATTAATTGGTCCTTGAGATTTGCAGTGTGAAAATGTATATAATTGACTGAACATATACAATTGACTGAAGACGCCTACCAGCTGCCTACATCCCACTGTCAAAATTGTTAAATCGGTAAAAGACTGTAAAAATGCTTATGTAAAAACTGTTAATTGTTTAACAGTACATTCTCTCACAGTGAAAAACTGTAATAGATCTATCGGGACATTTAATGTAACCTTACAGTAAAATACTGTTGAATGTACAGTTTTTGTCAGTAAAATTAACAAGTCATCTCATTAAACAAAAAAAACAAAACAAAAAAAAGTAAATAGACATTCCCAGTGACACTTCACATTTGATGGTTCATCTGTAATATAAACGTTTCTTCTTAGTTTTTCTCGTCCGTTATGCACATTAGGTTTTCATGTTACATCTTATGTTAATAAATTAATGTTTATAGAATTATTATGACGGTGTTTTGAATGACACCGTGCACCTTCTATGTATTAGTATTTAGCTCAATTTGTGGAAAAGCTACTTGTAATGAACTTCAATACATCATGTGTCTTTCTCTTTACCACGTATGTTATTATGGCGGTTGTCAGTATATGTCAAAGGATCAAAATGGAGTTTAGTAGCAGCATGGTTATGCTAATTCAACAAAAAAATGACTGTTGGATTTACTGGATTTTGGTTTTTGAAAAGTGTTTAACCACTTTAAACTGTAAAATTAACAGGTTGTTCTGTAAAATTGTTTACATTTTAACTTTTTTTTTTTTTACATTTATTCTGTCAATGCCAATGTTTTGTTTTGTTTTAAGCACAGTGTCATCCTTGACTACATTCAATCCAAAACAGAGACATTGTGTTTCTCCCATGTTCTTTTCATCATACACAGAAGGTATAGCTGTACCATTTTCTCTGAGATTTGGTCTTTTCTCCTGTCTTACTATGCTGCCAGTTTGAGTGGGGCAGCAGGCACAAGCTGGGAATCATTCCAGGGACTTTCCTCAAGCAGCTGAATATTCATCTTCATTAGGGCATCATCACCCCACCACACTCCACTGCTGATTCCTGTTAACACTGCGCGAATGTGCAAAACGGGTGCTGGGGGAGGCGACGTGATGGGGATGAGGCTTAGAGAAAGAAGGAATATTGAATGAATGACAGAGCTGGGGAGGACAGGGTGAGCTTGAATAAGATTATGAAGGACACACTGATCTCATTGCTTGCTTCAGCAATGTGCCCATCGTACTGGTATTGCCATATATGAAGTACTGTAGAATGCAAGTTCATTAGCAAAAGAACTGTCTTTGATTCGTTTTATCTTTTTTTTTGTATAAATGTTCAGTTCCTTTTAACCTAGACTATTAATGAATGGGCTAATCATTTATAGGATTTCTGGACAGAGATTAATGTGCACCTCTAAGTGAGTTACTACAGGAAAAAAAGAAAACACTTTCTTTTTTGTTAACATTTAGATTAATTTGACTGCACATCTTTTGTTGTTGTTGTTTTCTTTCCCTCAAAATTATAATTTGTTCAACCTCTTCTGGTTGTTTTGTCTTGCCATTTATTGCTGGCCTTCAAAGAAGTCCAGTAATCACTTATGATGAGAAACATGCCTTAAGAAAAAAATATCAATATTGCTCAAGTGTTTTACATTAACTGATACATATTAATAATATGAATGATATATTTTCATCTCATTCATTCAAAGCTGTTCATGTTTACTGACTTGGTAATAAGGAGTTTGCACACTCGTAAATTGGCTTGCATGTGTGCATTTGCTTGTGTACTTTATCGTGTACTAAGTGCTTAAAACAAGATTCATTTTATAATCTTTATAGCATATTATCAATTCCATGTTCTGTTTTACTTCATTTCTAACTTAAGCTTCTTGAGTTTCTGCTTAGACTGATGTATAGGACAGAGCAGGATCTTATATGTTGGTAAAAGTGACCCACGTGGGGAATGTAGATTTCATTTATTTCTTTCAGACTTCAGAGACCTTCTACAAAGTTATGAGTGGAGTTTTTTAAAGGCCAAGCCCAAAGTGAATACAAAAACAGATAATCTAGGGCACTGGGTATTAAAAATCAGTATTCCCAGCCAATTACAGTACTGTCTTCCTACTTTACGGTTTGTGGGCACTGGGATACCATGCTGTAATCAGTGATGTCTGTCAGATCCTGTCTTAATATGTTAGAAAACCTGACAGGAGGGTATTGAAATATACATTAAAGCTTTGTTTAATACTGCATCTCCTGCATTTGCTAATAAATATCCTTTCTGTATCCTGTGACATGCTGTATTAATGTGGACAAAACCTGGAATATTTGGAGAGAAAATTGGGATAGTATAAATTACTCGTAGTTCATTTGATTTTGACATGAACAGTGGTACAGCTCTACATTAATACTTTTGCTGTAGAAAACCATGCGTCTTCCATCACTACTTTTCTTGGAAATGCGGTTCATGTTTCTACTGCTATTACATCATGAATCTTGTGTTTGCAGGGTAGAGTGTTTATGTAGGCCATAAATGCCCAAGCTTATCTGCAGAAATATTTGAGCAGTGCTCATGATCATGAAATAGGGGAGACTGGATGGTTGTAACACTTTTTAATTTAAAGTCTGACACACACACACACACACACACACACAACCCCCCAAATTATCTCAAAATGTAATATAATTTTCCTCCATTATTTTCTACAAATGAAATTTCTTCTTTCTACAAGCAAACAGTTTTCTTCAGTGTCACATGATCCTTCCAAAGTCATTCTAACACACTGATTTGGTGCTCAGGGAGCATTTATTATTATTATTGTTATGCTATTTGTTTTATTAATGTTATTATTATAAAACTGTTGTGTGGCTTAATATTTTGTGGAAAGTTTCTTTTTTACGATTATTTGATGACTAGAAATTTCTAAAGAAAAGAATTTATTTAAATATATATTTTTATAGCCAAAAAAAAAACATACTAACCTCAAACATCTGAATCGTAGTGTGTGATAGTGATTGCACCCATGTGCCTCCTTTCTAATTTGTTAAACTGATGGTGTTACAACCACCCAAACCTGTGTCACAACTCTTTCTTCACTCCCTATAGTTATTTTTTGAATAGTCAGCCTACAAAAATCAACCTACAAATGGCTCACTAACAGTTATCCACATTAAGCACGCAAAGGAGAAAGTATTTTAACATTGTACAAAATTGCATCACCTTTAACATTTAAACATTTACGCTTGGAGAAATGTGTATATAGAACTGAAAACACTGATCCTGCAATGAATTTATTTTAAAAGCCAACAAGAAGAGTTCAGGCAATGCCTTCTGTCCCTCCCTCTGTTTGTCTACCTCCCGTGTGTTTAATATCACTCCATCACTGTGGGCATATATCACCACTTCAGTCAGGCCATGAAGCTGTGATGTGCAGCCCTCCTCATCAGGGCATGGATTGCTGGAGCTGGATTTCATCAAGTTTCAATATTATCATTGCACTGAATGTGATGTCCATTTTGGTTGTGTTTTACACCTGTCACATGCTATCAATGTGATGTGGCCGCTGGCCGAAGCAGATCCTATCCTAATGAATTAATTCCATGGTACACCTCTTGTAGAGTACTGGTCTGCCTCCATTCAAGATCTGCACAGTCATAACATAAAGCAATACACATCAGTCCGAAGAAATACCCAATATTTGCAGTCAATCTTTGTCTATGACAGAGTCACGGGATTCCCGTGAGCTCCAGTCAGATGGATGTTTTATTGGTTGTGGGAAGTCCTTAGGGAATACTTAATAAACAGTCATAAAAAGTGACCAATAAACATGCTTGACTAGTCTCCCAATGGGCCAGTGCCATTCCTGGCATAAGGGGAAATACTTGAGGGGACGATGTTGTAAAGCTTTTCTGATTTCAAAACAAGAGGAGAAAATAAAACATCTGATATAATGCTTTATGACCACACTTTCATTTTATAATGGATGGCTGGAGACATTATGCGCTCGGCTTAGCTGTAGGATAATACAAGGTGTCAGTTGTACTGTTTTTGTAAAGACTGCCAGTGCCACTGTTTCATACCCTCCCCTGAAATAATTTGCAAGTCAGTAATGTTTGGACACACCATGCCCTCTGTCTCAATTTGTTTCTGTTGTATCCCGTGTTTGTGTTTCTGCTTTAGCTGCCAGAATTAATTATCTGCCATGCTAAAAATATTACAGAGTTGTCCTGAGAACAGGTGTCAGAGGGGCATAGAATGGCCAAGAAAAACAAAGAAAAAAGACTGGCACGGTAACAACTGTCCTGGCAAAATTAATAACTTCATTTCCAAAGTACTCCTATATTTTAGTCAACTGAAAGGGAGCAAGGGCTCAATAAAGAACTCTCTGTCTACAGGCTTGCTACTTACGTTGATGTAAATCAAACTTTCAGGATTATTTGAAGCTGCCACAAACTTCTCACTGTACTGAAATTAACATCATGTGGCCTTAATGGAAAAATGTGCCTCTATCTACATGTTTGCTAAATTCCAAAAACATATACATACAATTGTCACTTGTATTCATTTTTCATAAAAATTATAATGACTGGGGAAGATTACTGATTAATGAAGACTTTTTGCTCAATTCCTTGCAATAATACTATGCTATGACCTCAAAAAAACTTTACCAAAGTGTATGATTTGTAAACTAAAACATTTTTATGTTTGCATCACATAATCAGCTTTGTATGTATAGTTTGTCTTAAGTACAGTAGAATGTTTCTGAAATATGTAAACTTGCTAGGTAGCTCACCTTGTACAACATTGCACTTGCTATGTGAAGTGTTTGGGTATGAGTCCCATGAAACAAACTAGAAGCAAACCAAAATGGAATGGATGCATCAGCAAATGCTTTCTTATCTCATGTTTGCTTTTGTTAACACTGTTGGTTAGTTATTGTGTAGGGTTTAATTTATTATTTTGATACGCGATAGACCATTAAAGCAACACTATGTAACTTTTGCTCACGGTTCCTCCCATGTGGTTGATAAGCGCAATTGTCTGTTACCAGTGTCGTAAATACTGTCGCTGTTTAAGCTTGCCTGTGGGCAGCACAATACACATGGATTTGTTGACTAAGCTGACGGAACCGGCGAATGAAGAAACCTTATTTGGAAACCATGTCCACCAACCAGGTAAAGTAGCCCGTTTTACACTATGTTCTACAAATATCATTACATATTTTTATTTAGTGTTACTCCAGAATTTAAAACTACAATGACAAAAAGAAATGGTAGTACACTCTTAAAAATAAAGGTGCTTCACGATGCCATAGAAGAACCTTTAACATCTGAAGAACCTTTCTGTTTCACAAAAGGTTCTTTGTGGCGAAATAAGGTTCTTCAGATTACAAAAAAATAAAAAAGAGATGGTTCTTTGAAGAACCTTTGACTGAATGGTTCTTTGTGGAACCAAAAATGGTAATTCTATGGCATCGCTTGAAGAACCTTTTGAAGCACCTTTATTTTTAAGAGTGTATGTTTGCCTAGTTTTTTCTTGCATAGTTCGTATGTAGCAGTGTTTGCAAAGGGTGTAATTTGCTCTGCCATGGTGTTAGTTTTGAGACTTGCATATTAGATCGTTTCGTCTTATAGTTAGCTGTTGGCTAACTCCACCCAGTCTCCGAAGTAAAATATGTGACGTATGCCGTTAAGCAGGTTGCACTCTTCCACTGGCAGGGGATTGGCGGGGCTGTGTGTACCGACCGTACCGACCCGAGTGTGGTTTAGGCAGCTAGGAGGCTACTCAGGTAGAATTCATCTGGTTAAGAGGTGTTCTACCACTGAAATTATTTTATTTTATATGTAAAACTACATAGTGTTGCTTTAACCTTTTAGTGAAAACCAGCATAATAAAACGTTTGCCAGATTCACATTCATGTGTTTTGGATAAAACGGGCCAATCTTTGAGTGTCACTCACTGGACTTTTCACTTTGAAAGTGCCATAAAACAGCAACATAATATCTTTTTGAAGAAATGTCGCCATAGGCACGTTTTTCCAATATGGCTGGGTTGAAAATACTACAGTAGACTCCTTTTGACGTTTCCTCACACGAATGTATTGAGTTAAGAAATGCAAGTCATGCTGACCGGGTATTAACAGGGTTTTTAAAAAGGTAGGAGGAAATAATGAGGCATAAGTTGTGGCTGTTAGATATGTTATGCTCAATCAGAGAATATAGCCTCTGGAGCACATCCCCCCAGGCACAGCTCCCCACTTCGTGAAGACTGCCACAGCCTCAGATACTCTTCTCATTTACAATTAAAGATTAATGGATAAGGGATTTTTTTTTTCAGATCACAGAGAATATTCCACTCCCCCACCCCCATCATCTCTTCCCAACGTCCTCCCACCCCAACCTAAAACGAGAGTGATGATTTTTGTCACAGAACCCTGAGAATTAGTAAGAGAAATTAGTATACCATTTTATTCAGTTTCCTGTGGGATCCGACACAGTATTTGGTGTAGCCGAAAATGGACAGAGGCTCGCCATGGCTTTTTAAACATTCACAACACCTTCTTGCTTCTTCCATTTGCCTATAATATATAGATATCTCTATATATATATATGTGTGTTGTTTGTTGAAAAAAATTTTTTTTTTCTTTATATCCCCTAGGTTGCAGACATATCAGGCAACTTAATTGCCTCAGTGTTCAATGGACCTGCTTTGCCATTCCCAATATGACGGATAGTTTATATGTTGTAGCGGCCCACAGAACAGCCGCTAACAGGGCATCTACCTCTACATATCTATGTTTTACATTGATTTCTATGGAGACCGAAACAGAAAGCATCCAAAACTGATGTATAATCCATCATGGAGGCGTATATAGGCAGGCAAAATGGAGGCAAAACTCATCACATATTTATTATATTTATTATACTGGTATATCAGAGTCACTGACTTTGTACTTTTGACGGAAATGCATAGCCAATAGGATGGCTGTTGTTGTTGTTGTTTCTCAATGATATTCATACATAATCTTTTATATAAATAATAAGTCATTAGGTAATTATTTATTTATTATGTGAACCAGTGTGTGTGTTTCGGGGGGGGGGGGGGGGGGGGGGTGGATGGTGATTGTTACAATTGTTTCCACCATTAGACTGGGCAACAGCATCTCAAAATCACGCCCTAGTTCAGTATTCAGGGCACTGATCAGGGAGTCGGCCATTTTAAGGGTTGTCTCAATCGCAAAATCTTTCCAGTGCACTGGAACGTTCGCTCCATGAAAAATCCCACAATGCACCACAAAAACTAGGAAGCATCGATGTCTAAATAATATCAAAATAAATTGGTCTACTATGTTGTCTGTTGATGTTGTACATAGTCTTGTTGCCAGAAATTGAGTAATCAATGTCTTAATGTGCAGTGAGCCACAGTACTTACCAGTGAGCAGATTCTTGTACACGATATACATGATATACACAACATACTGATTCATGACCTCGTGCCTACGACCGAATCACAGCCGTGCCGATATCACAGCACATATCGCAACTCTGCAGTCATGTGATATTGCTTCATATAGTATATACAAACCCGATTTCCAAAAAAGTTGGGACACTGTACAAATTGTGAATAAAAAACAGAATGCAATGATGTGGAAGTTTAAATTTTCAATATTTTATTCAGAATACAACATAGATGACATATCAATTGTTTAAACTGAGAAAATGTATCATTTAAGGGAAAAATAAGTTGATTTTAAATTTCATGGCATCAACACATCTCAAAAAAGTTGGCACAAGGCCATGTTTACCACTGTGTGGCATCCCCTCTTCTTTTTATAACAGTCTGCAAACGTCTGGGGACTGAGGGAGCCAAGTTGCTCAAGTTTAGGAATAGGAATGTTGTCCCATTCTTGTCTATACAGGCTTCTAGTTGCTCAACTGTCTTAGGTCTTCTTTGGTCGCATCTTCCTCTTTATGATGCGCCAAATTTTTTCTATGGGTGAAAGATCTGGACTGCAGGCTGCCCATTTCAGTACCCGGATCCTTCTTCCACGCAGCCATGATGTTGTAATTGATGCAGTATGTGGTCTGGCATTGTCATGTTGGAAAATGCAAGGTCTTTCCTGAAAGAGACGACGTCTGGATGGGAGCATATGTTGTTTTAGAACTTGGATATACCTTTCAGCATTGTTGGTGCCTTTCCAGATGTGTAAGCTGTTCATGCCACACGCACTCATGCAACCCCTTACCATCAGAGATGCAGGCTTCTGAATTGAGTGCTGATAACAACTTGGGTTGTCCTTTTCTTCTTTAGTCCGGATGACATGGCGTCCCTTTTTTCCAAAAAGAACTTCAAATTTTGATTTCGTCTGACCACAGAACAGTTTTCCAATTTGCCACAGTCCATTTTAAATGAGCCTTGGCCCAGAGAAAAGCCTGCGCTTCTGGATCATGTTTAGATATGGCGTTTTTTTTTTGACCTATAGAGTTTTAGCCGGCATCGGCGAATGGCACGGTGGATTGTGTTAATCGACAATGTTTTCTGGAAGTATTCCTCAGCCCATGTTGTGATTTCCATTACAGTAGCATTCATGTATGTGATGCAGTGCCGTCTAAGGGCCTGAAGATCACGGGCATCCTGTATGGTTTTCCGGCCTTGACCCTTAATCACAGAGATTGTTCCAGATTCTCTGATTCTTTGGATGATATTATGCACTGTAGTTGATGATAACTTCAAACTCTTTGCAAATTTTTCTCTGAGAAACTCCTTTCTGCTATTGCTCCACTATTTTTCGCCGCAGAATTGGGGGAATTGGTGATCCTCTGACCATCTTGACTTCTGAGAGACACTGCCACTCTGAGAGGCTCTTTTTATACCCAATCATGTTGCCAATTGACCTAATAAGTTGCAATTTGGTCCTCCAGCTGTTCCTTATATGTAGATTTAACTTTTCCGGCCTTTTATTGCTACCTGTCCCAACTTTTTTTGGAATGTGTAGCGCTCATGAAATCCAAAATGAGCCAATAATTGGCATGACATTTCAAAATGTCTCAATTTCAACATTTGATATGTTATCTATATCTATTGTGAATAAAATATAAGTTTAGGAGATTTGTAAATTATTCCATTCCTTATTTACTCACAATTTGTACAGTGTCCCAACATTTTCGGAATTGGGTTTGTATATATATATATATATATATTATAATATATATATATATATATATATATATATATTCTCACACCACCAGCATAAAAAAAAACCCCGGCCAAATTAATCCACTCGTTGGTACTTAATTGCCGTCCAAATTCACATCTCTGAGTTTACAAGAAGAAATCGATTCAAAATTCACTGTTTAAATCCTTTTTGACCACTGCTGAACACCGTACGGTAACTGTTGCACTTTGCTGTAATTTGCATGCATGTTTATTACTGAAATGCTGGAAAGTATACAAGAACAATATTTCATAACTGCTCCACCACAGCGAGTGGGAGCTGTTAAAAACAAAAAGAAGAAGTATAAAAAAACTAATACCAGCAACTTATGCAATACCCTTTAAATGTGTCATATATATATATATATATATATATATATATATATATATATCTAATATAATAACAATATAAACCAACACTTTATGTTTACTTTATGTAAATAAGAGGTTGCATTTATTCATTTCTGTTAATCTCCACATTTTTAATGACATCCATCATTTTGAGAGATGAAATGCAAGACAGAAAACCCTTTCAACTATTTTCCGATTTAACAGGAGATTTAATAATCAAATAATAAATATGATATTATTAAATGTGAATTTATTTTCATTATTCAGAGCATATGACATTTACATTTACAGCAGACAACCATGTGACTGACCACATGAGCAGTACGTTCCCGTGATCGTAGTATAACAGAACTCGCTTCTCCGCTGTAAAAAAAAAAAAAAATCGCCATCCGAATCCATGAGTTTTATCGCTGATGTGCCATGTAAATTTATTTTTACAGATGTCCATATGAGAAACAATTGCTGTTCAAATAAAGCTTATGATCATATGAATTTCTGTCTATGCAAATGTATAAAAATATATTACATACCTATAAAAACCAATGATCACAATGAAGAATCTGCCCAAACTCAGTGGAGCTAATAGGAAATGGAGCAAATCTAAAGATGCTGTTGACTTGAATATGTATCAGTCTCTGTGCCTTGTCTCTGCCAAATTTGCCACTGCCAGCGTCACACCATGACAAGATCAACATGACTTTGAACTCCCACTACCTGTTCAAGACAGTGACTTCTCTCCTCTGCCCTCCACCACCACCACCTCACTGACTGCTGAGAACGTTTAAGGTGATAATGTGGTAACAAACAGCAGTCACTTTTCACACATCCACAAAAGTTTTATGTCTTCAAACTCCTTCAGCCTACATCCACTCCCATCTTCTGAAAGGCAACAGTCCTCCCTGCATTCGCACAAATCAACACATCACTTGTCCCTGGCATCTTTCCCGGCACATTTAAGCAGGCTCGACTAACCTCACTGCTCAAAAACACACTTAACTCTCCACTAGTGGAAGTGGATCAGAATCATCCTGTTCCTGGCAAAAACACTTGAACTCCTTTTCTTTCGAACATCCTGCTGGATGACAAACAATCGGGACTCAAAATTGCCCATTTTGTGGAGACTGTCCAGCTCTCGGCTGTTGCAACCCTTCAAGTGGTGAGAACTGCTCTTCTATCACCTGTCTACATTCAACCGGATCTGTCTGCCACCTGTGCAGTGTGTCAACATGACCCCATCTATCCTCTCTGCACTGAACATCACAGGAACTGCACTTGCTGGTTTGAGTCCTATCTCGCAGGTAGATCATTCAGAGGTAACTTGAATTGGGGAAAGCTAACCACTGGAGTACTTCAGGGGTTAAAGGATGACCACAGTCACTCGATGTGTCCATCCTCACTCGGCCAAATCATTCAGGCACACTGCTTTTCTCACCACCTCTAGGCTGATAACATGCAGACCTGCCTGTCATTTCAGTTTGACAACCACATAGAGTCTGCACAAACCTAAGAGGGGCCAAGTCACACATATCTTTGTCTTGCTCCACTACCAGTAACTGCCTGCATCAATTTTGAAGCATTGTTGGTTGTGTACAGCCACTGAATGTACACCCCACACATACTGATGCCATTATGATGGGAAGGAACTTCATTTTCTTTCAGTGGTGGAACTTCTTTTTTAAATTTTGTTTTCAAGAAATGCACTTGCATGCACGTGATATGCAGTCACTTAACACACTTTTTTATATACTCGTTATCCTTAAAAACTACTTCAGTGTTGCTTTGCCATGCAGTACTTTCTGTAGTTTATATATATATAATTGCAACTCTTCTTGTTACAGTCTCTTCAGGATGAAGTGATTGTGTTATTGTGTTCCACTTTTTACATAAAGGTATCTGCTGAATTAATAAATCTAAATATTTAAAAGTGTTAAACTGCTAAAAAATGCAGTGAGTTTTTCACTTAGTATTTGAAAAGACAAATATAATGTAGAAAATGTCCACCATGAACCTCAACAAATGCTTTGTATCTACTAAAGAGACTAAGGAGTTGAATAAACTGAAGAATCATTTGAAACCTCATCCCACATTGAAAAGTATTCTGGTTTTGTCACTTATAACTAGCAGAACAAAATAATATATGTGAATATATATATATATATATAATATAATATATATATATATATATATGGGGGTATTCATATTTGAATTGTGCAGCAGGCATTATTTCTTACATGCTCACAGCAGCATGTTGTGTATGTATTGGCAGTAGCAAGTCTCGGTACTTGCTCTGACGCAGCAGTAGCAGCGTAGCAGATCTATTCCACCAAGACCAAAAACATTAACACTGTCATATACATTACCATGATAAATCTTCCGAGAGTTGTCATGATAGAAATATATATATATATCTATTATATATATATATATTATATTATATCCAGGGTACGGAAGTATCAGACCCCCTTAAATTTTTAACCTTTGTTAATATTGCAGCCATTTGCCTCTAAAATCATTTAAGTTAATTTTTTCCTCATTAATGTACACACAGCACCCCATATTGAAAGAAAAACACAGAATTGTTGCCATTTTTGCAAATTTATTAAAAAAGAAAAAACTGAAATATCACATGGTCCTAAGTAGTCAGACCCTTTGCTCAGTATTTAGTAGAAGAACCCTTTTGATCTAATACAGCCATGAGTCTTTTTGGGAAAAGATGCAACAAGTTTTTCACACCTGGATTTGGGGATCCTCTGCCATTCTCCTCTCCAGATCCTCTCCAGTTCTGTCAGGGTAGATGGTAAACGTTGGTGGACAGCCATTTTTAGCTCTCTCCAGAGATGCTCAATTGGGTTTAGTCAGGCTCTGGCTGGGGCCATTCAAGAACAGTCACAGAGTTGTGAAGCCAATCCTTCGTTATTTTAGCCTTGTGCTTAGGGTCATTGTCTTGTTGGAAGGTAAAAATTCGGCCCAGTCTGAGGTCCTGAGCAATCTGGAGAAGGTTTTCATCCAGGACATCCCTGTACTTGGCCGCATTCATCATTCCCTCGATTGCAACCAGTCGTCCTGTCCCTGCAGCTGAAAAAACACCCCCACAGCATGATGCTGCCACCACCATGCTTCAATGTGGGACTGTATTGCGAAGGTGTAGAGCAGTGCCTGGTTTCTCCCCACATTTACGCTTAGAATTAAGGCCAAATCTTGGTCTCATCAGACCAGAGAATTTTATTTCTCAACATCTTGGAGTCCTTCAGGTGTTTTTTTCATGTGTCTTGCACTGAGGAGAGTTTTCTGTCGGGCCACTCTGCCATAAAGCACCAACTGGTGGAGGGCTGCAGTGATGGTTGACTTTTCTACAACTTTCTCCCATCTCCCGAATGCATCTCTGGAGCTCAGCCACAGTGATCTTTGGGGTTCTTCTTTACCTCTCTCACCAAAACCCGATAGCTCAGTTTGGCCGGATGGACAGCTCTAGGAAGGGTTCTGGTCGTCCAAAAACGTCTTCCATTTAAGGATTATGGAGGACACTGTGCTCTTAGAAACCTTAAGTGCAGAGCAGAATTTTTTTTGTAACCTTGGCAAGATCTGTGCCTTGCCACAATTCTGTCTTGAGCTCTTCAGGCAGTTCCTTTGACATCATGATTCTCATTTGCTCTGACATGCACTGTGAGCTGTAAGGTCTTATATAGACAGGTGTGTGGCTTTCCTAATCAAGTCCAATAAGTATAATCAAACACAGCTGGACTCAAATGAAGGTGTAGAACCATCTCAAGGATGATCAGAAGAAATGGACAGCACCTGAGTTAAATATATGAGTGTCACAGCAAAGGGTCTAAATACTTAGGACCATGTGATATTTCACAGTTTGGCTTTTTAATAAATCTGCAAAAAATGTCAATAATTCTGTGTTTTTCTTTCAATATGGGGTGTTGTGTGTACATTATTGAGGAAAAAAAAAATTAACTTAAATGATTTTTAGCAAATGGCTGCAATATAACAAAGAGTGAAAAATTTAAGGGGGTCTGAATACTTTCCGTACCCACTGTATATATATATAAGACTATTGCTCAGCTGATAGGTTGTCAATATCAAACTTGTAAATAGATTAAACCATTTTCAATAACATAAATGGAATTTCCCCTCAGTATTACTGAAATAAAGGGGGAAATGTACGAACTGTGACAAATTGGAAGCAATAACAAAGATGGCCATGCTATATAACTAATAACCATGGGCAACCTAACTTGACTAGTAGTGTTTCTCATGCCCTCTGACATAAATCAAACTTTCCCTCCTTTTAACATCAGCCTCTTATCCTGTTATGTGGCCTTTCACACAAATGGTTGCACTGTTTTTGAATGTCAAGGGTTGTTGCAGGCATTTTGAATCTGCACTGATGGATATTGGCAAACAGCTTGCTTTTGTGTGTAAGGATAACTTTCCATTTGATCAATCTTGCACCTGTCACAAAGAAAATTCCCCCCAATAAATCAATAACTCACATTTGTTTGTCCCAGCGCTTTATATTCCTCTTTCAATCACTTTCTGCTTATTTGTCTTTCTCTCTCCTCACTCTCCCTCATTCTCTTGCACTCTCACTTTGTCTAGTGATAATCCACAGCATATACACGTATCCTTTTATTATGTAATTGAGGCTGTCGCTGAGGTTGCGAGAATGGTTAGCATGTACTAATTATTACCTCTTCCTTATCCTTATTAAATGAAAGGTTATGGCTGATGTGGAGTTATTACAGTGTTTTTTTAATTAACACGGTAACTGTTTTCATGCACCTTTATAATCTAGACTGATGTTCTGACTACTTTCACAATCAGATTCAAACATACATTGCATATTGTGGTGTTTTCTTTACAGAATAAATTAATGAATTCAAAGCTATTTACACCTAATGCCACATCTATTAGAAAGAGTGACCCTTGGTGTATTTGTTGCCTTGTTTTTCTTATCTTGTTTTTCTTTTTAACTCTACTGTTTTCTTGCATAAAATCCCATGACACAAAACCATACATGCCTTTCTAAAACACACCATTCCAAATCCATGAATTCCTGCAGTAAAACTTCCATTTCTGCCACATACTTCACTCTCATTTAGAGATGTTTAGTTACTAGAGGGGGAAAGTACAAGATATGCGTCTAATTCTCATCGTTTTAAAGACATGTTTCTCCTGACTAACTCATAGGCCGCTTTCTCTGACAGGACAGTTGCTATGGTAACATTACTGCTCATTCCATGTGCTCAAATTGTGTTTGGGATGTATGTGACGATAAACTGTTTTCGTCTGATTGCGGAATTTAGGGTGAACATAAATGGTGCATTTGAAATCTGCAATTGGATTGAATTTATTCAGATGGAATAAAAATATATTTATGTAAACAGCAGTGATAGGCAGTAGCGTCGCTACAAGTAGTGAAGCTACTAGCTTAACTACATTTCTCAGTAGCGTGGTGGTAGCTTCGCTGTTTTCTGAATCAAATAGCTTTTCAGTAGCAAAGCTCTGTTTTTGATCAAGTAGTGGGGTAGCGTCAACAAAAGCTACAATTTTTAAAAACATTCTGAAGCTCAAGCTCAAATCGAAAATATATGGATCACTGATCCTAGATCAGTAATGCCTAATTCACACTACATGATTTTAACGATTTAACGGCTCGCCAACAGGTCGGGCTGTGATCGGGGGAAGATCAGGGGGGGCTGTTGAATCAATGCCAGGCGGAAGCAATCTTGGGTAATGTGTGCATAACTGCAAGCGACTCTATCACAACGAGGCTTGCTGATGCGTCGGCGAAGCCGGAGCGCATACTGCAAACAAATATCTTAGCAGCTAATCTGGAGACCGAAATCGGACCACTCACCTCACGATGGTTGTACAGTGTCAATGACGATCTATCAGCCAATGAGAGCGCAAGGCATGGGTTGAGGTCAGCGGAAGGAAAACAGCAGCAGCAACACGTCTTAAAGAAAAAAAAAATTATTTTCAAATCAGATTTTTTTTTTGCCACCATCACGGCAATCCGCGTTGCATCACAAATATCTTCCGCTTTTTCCGGTTTTACCATCAACACTCCTTTCACTATGTTTGTTTCGTGTCCTTCCATACACCTCTTGCATGGTTTTTTCCGTGACAAACTGTTTGTGGATCGGATACAGGCGTCCTTGGGTGCCCGAGCTCCGGTTATAGTGTGTGACCCCCTGTTGCGGAACATTTATGTAGTGTCGCTTAGTGTGAACACCACAACGACTTCAAGACAGACAATCAAGTCATGTAGTCTGAACAGCACAGCGATCTGCCAACGTTTTAAGTCGTGTAGTGTGAACTTGGCTTAAGTGACGCCACCGCCACTAAACCTCGTAACTCCATTGGCTCCTCAAGCGTTGTCCGTGCAGAATACAATGCAGGTCGAAGAAATAGCTTTATTGCCAGGTATGTTTACTCATACGAGGAATTTGTTTTCGTGACACAAGCTTCCACAGTGTAACAGAATGACAGTGACAGAACAAAAAAAAAACACAGATAATAAAAAATAAGTAAATAAGGAATAAAAATATACAAAACGACAATTGTATGTGTGTCAGTCACATCAAAGTGGCAAAACTCATTATTCCTCCCATCCCTTCTCGTCGTGAATTAAGAATTTACTGATACTGAAAGAATCACTATATTAAAGATATAAGGCTATGTGTTGTTTTAAATTTGTATTGTAGGGAGCAGAGCAAGTGGTATTAGTCCGCAAATTTGTTTAATCGAGTCAACCAAATAGATTGTGCGAAGCGCTGAATCTTTTATAATATAATATTTTGGACAAATAACAGACAAAACTGAGTGCCCACATAGTGACAGAAAACTGTATAACCTGCAAGTTCATGAAAACCTAAATGCGATGCATGCACTGCCTTTGATGTGGCGGTAATGTCGGGAAAAGGCATTCGCTGGTCAAAAACTTCGTATTTGAACTTGATTTTGGTGAAATGTTAATAATATAATGACACATGCAACGACGCAAATAAACGTAGCCTATCTGTAGGCCTATACATCTGTATGGTAACACTATACAATAAGATTTCATTAATGTTGTTAACTAACATGAGCATACAATGAACAATAGCCTACATGTATTACAGTATTAATCTTTGTTAATGTTAGTTAATAAAAATACAGTTGTTCATTGGTAGTTTATGTTTGTTCACAGTGCATAAACTAATGTTAACAAACACAACTTTTAAATTGAATAATGCATTAGTAAATGTTGAAGTTAACATTAATAAATGCTGCAGAAGTATTGTTCATTCTTAGTTCATGTGAATGGTACACTAATTAACTATTTTAAGTCGAGACCCTCGTTGTGAGTGTTACCATTTATATAAATGTATTCTGTATATGGCCTAAAATCCACAATGCCCAACTGCAATAGAGGACATGGGTTCCGACCGAGAGTCAAAAATGGTATTTGCTATATCTCGACAATATGAGTAAAGTGCAGCAGGCCTTACATTGATAACTGTTTTTTGTTGCCAAATTGGTTTGGAACATTGTTTCGATTAAACAACTAAACTTAACTATTCTCATGTCTACTTTTTTACTTTAATATGACTTTATATTTATCACTGAGAGGCCATTACTTGTATGAGTGGCTCACTAATGGAAAATGTATTATTTTAGCGCTTAGTATTAGTCAATTTTACTTTTGCCATGTGCTGTATGGCTTCCGCTTGCTACATTTCCCAGGCTTCATCTTTAGTTGGTATTGAAGCTTACTTTGAATGATGATTAACTGTTTCTTAATGTCCTACATGTTATCCAGAGGGGGGGGGGGGGGGGGGGGAGGGGGGGGGGGGGAAAAGAGATAAGCTTGCCCCACAACTGGTGAAACAGTCAGAGCAATTGTTACATCAAATAAGAAAATGTATCACACTTCTGGATGTTCATCTCACATATGGATAAAGGAAATCGGTTGTCTCTGCCTACACTGTCCTACAGAGAAAAGGTTTATGGAATCATCCCGTATTGGACGGCGCCCGAAATAAATCTCGTACTTTCTGCGTGATTGAACTATGTCTGACAATGTAGACCAATGGGAGTTTTAATCACCAAATGATTGCAATGAACTTCAAAGCCAAGCAGGACTCCTTGCTTGACAACAATATTGTTCCATTAAGATTATCTCCACTCATAAAAAGTAATTTCCTTTTAATTTCATGTTCGAACTGAGTCATTATGTTGTAATACTCACAGGAACAAGTCTGTAGATTGTGCAATTAAACTTCTAGAACAAAACGCTTTTGGTGTAGTGGTGCATTCCCAGAGGAATTCCGAGATTATTGGTTGCGATGTTAGAAGGGCTGTTCTAAAGTCTTTTGTACCAATCTTATTGGGTGTAGACCACATAAACCACTTATTAATTAGAAGATAGGAGTCCCACTGTGGACTTTTCTCAGTGAACATGTGAGGAGACTCAATCCCCATATGCACTGGAATGTCCTGCTTAAAGCTTTGTGTAAGCACAGCAAGTGATCTCCGCACATGGCTGAATCCTCAGTGTGGGGGGTTCACAAAGTATTATTCTCAGGGTGACTGTCATAGAGGATTAGATATTCAAAATGGTGCCACTGCAGTGTTTCTGAGGTAGACGTTTAACCTGCTGTCCCACAGAGCATGTCTCTCTCTCTCTCTCTTTTTTAAAATTTA
The DNA here is from genome assembly GCA_018155175.1 of Sinocyclocheilus anophthalmus. Lineage (NCBI taxonomy): Eukaryota > Metazoa > Chordata > Actinopteri > Cypriniformes > Cyprinidae > Sinocyclocheilus > Sinocyclocheilus anophthalmus. The sequence goes on along the minus strand of JADLZN010009469.1, from coordinate 93,595 downwards.
TTTTTTAGCTGGAATGCTTATACATCCCTGAGCTATCCAGATTTGATCTAAATATGTTATATTCAGCACAGAGATAGATCCACTTCAGTCTCTGTTACAAAAGAACAGCTCATAGTCTGTGTGACTATCAAAAAATAAAACTTCTTCCAAAAAACACAAAAACAAAGAGACACGAGCAGGAGGCGACAACACTGTTTACACTGTCAAATGAATAACTGTCTTTGAGCATGTCAGCTTGACGTGTTTATGGCTTCAGCCAAACAATGACATTTGATAAAATGTGCTTGTGCTAAAATAAATGTGCTTTTTTACAACAATAATTAAAATGCATCATGAAAAGTATCATGACATATACACACACCAAAAATTACCTTTGAAACAATCTTCAAAAAAAAAAAAACTGGGTGTTCTACAGGGCTATAAACAACTAGCCACTGGTGCTCATTGGATATGTGAGGTAAATATCAAATGAAAACAAAATATTCCAAGACACTCACTTGGCTCAGTGTAAAAGGCCTGAGGTAAAAAGGCAAGGTAAAAACAATACAGAGTACAACACTTATGAAAAACACACAAACAAACAGCTTACTCCCCTTTAATCTTTCACCCGCGGTCTACAACTGTATTAAACGAACGTGAGTATGCAGGGCAAGATTTACGCATAGGCATTCTAGGCACCTGCCTATGCTTGCTCGTCCAGGGGGGCCCAAATACAATGAAGAGATATATATAATATTTTTGTTATAAGATACTATGGGATATCTACAACAGTAAAGTGGAAAAGGGGGGAGGGAGGAAAAAAAATAAAACCAAATAACTATGCAGCAGATAGTGAGCAATACTATACAACATAGTTTAAAAATGTTTCCCATGTCTTCAACCGGTTTGTTTTAATGTCTGAAAATCACGCTTTCTTAATCCCATCTGGGCTCTCCCAAACACGCGCACCGACACGCTGATACGCGTACGGAACTTGTCACATCTGATGTGGGCTTCTCCGGATTTATCAATAAAAGAGTTTTGCAGCTGAAAAGCTACATGACATTTTTCAGTAGTGAGGTTCTTGAAGCAGTTCAACTTAAAGATTCGCTATTAGTAGACGCTGCTGCTGAATACTGCTGAGAGACGCACAGAGGCACCTATTCACACGCACTTAATCTCTCTCTCTATCTCTCTCTAATAACTGTGTTAGCCTGCATATCAATGGCTCAAGCCTCTGTTATTAGCTCGAAAATGACGTTTTGGAATTTACAACGGAAGGTTTGGGATGAGGTGCAAAAATAGTTCAACACACACGAGATTTCAGGACATAAACATGTTAAATATCTTGAAACAAATCAACTGAACAATTGATGTGTGGTTGTGACTCCAGGCCATTAAAATTATTAGAGAAATAATGCACACCCGAAGTGGTTATGTGGCCACGACGCCACACCTATACTTTAACGTGCAATGCAATTTGTTTGAATTCTCAAACAAATTAAGAACTATTCGATTTTTATTGACTGAACGCAAGCGTTTATTCCGATAGAAAACACTGTATCGTTTTCCACTGATTAAGAAATATTTTTTGTTTGCTTGGGTGGTAATATTGGGCCTATTATATTAATAGGGAAGTGGGGCCCAAAAATGGGGTGTTTTGCCTATGTTCCCGAAATAGTAACTCCGGCCCTGTAGTATGTACATACAAAAGACATAAACATTTTATTGCAATCATACAATACGGCCACCAAGTGTCGTCGCGGGCCCCAGTGCCCTGCTCCTGTAAGTGCCGTCCAGAAGCTCGCGGAACCATTGTTGGTCTACAGCACCAGAGCTCGGCTCCGTGGTCTTCTCCCGTCCCAAACCTCAACTCCATTGCCAGCGTCCTCGAAATCGATTTGCTGTGCCTTCTCCTCCAGTGCCCTCACCATTGGTAAGTGCTACCCTGAGCCACGAGTTCATCCCAGGAAGGCTCCCGGTGATCCAAGTAAGCCCAGGAAGGGCTTCTGATACCCAGTTCAGCCAGGAAGGGCTCCTGTTCCCGAGTATAGCCCCCGGAGGCTCTGATCCCGATTTAGGCCGAGGAAGGGCTCCGATCCCCAGTTCAGCCAGGAAGGGCCCCCTGTTCCCGATATAGCCCCCATGAGGGCTCTGATCCTGAGTTTAGGGCCAGAAGGGCTCTGATCCCCCTTTAAGCCCAGGGAGGTATCCAGATTCCGCATTAAGCCAGGGAGGAGGCCTCCTGTGTGGCCCAGTTTAAAGGGCCCCGGGGGGCTTCCTGTTTCCCTATGTTACGCCCAGGGATGACATCCTGATCCCCATTTCACCATGATGGCCGCCTGTTCCGAGTAATAAGGCCCCCAGAGGGGCTCCAGAGAGTCCCAGTTAAGGACCCAGGATAAGGCTGCTGTGTTCCCCAGTTAGCCGCTTGGTGGCCTCCTGATTCCCGTTTAGCCCATTTGTGGGCTCCTGATCCCCAAGTCAAGGCCCAGGAAGGGGGGCTTCGCTGATCCCGCAGTGAAGCCCGGGAGGCTCCGTTAGGGGGGTCGGCGAGGTGGCCAATCAAGGGAGGTTCCTTATCCCCAAGTCAATCCGGCAGGTAGGGGGTGCCGCCAGTCCCAGAGCTCGCTCCAGTGTCGTCTCCAACCCCAGAGCTCGCTCCAGTGTCTGCTCAAGCCGGCATCTCTCCCTCCAGTGTCGGCTCCAAGCGCCGCAGGAGCTTCGCTCCGACTGTCTGCGTCCAGCCCCGAGCTCTCATCAACAGCAGTGCCTGCGTCCATCGTAAGCTGCTTTCTAGAGCGCCATCTCGTGCCCCGCGTCCTCCAGAGCGCCGGCCCCAGAGGGATTCCATGAGTTTCCCTAAGAAAATTATTTGGGGAGTGCATATACCCGTGGCCGAGGAGCCAGCTACAGGCCACTTGATGATCCGCCGCACCATGGGCCAATCCTGAGTCCCCTTAACCCCATGGTTCCCTGATCGCCCGCCCCGCCCCCCCCCGGTCCACTTATCTCACTGTCGCCGCGCCGTTCCGGGGGAGGGGGCGATCTTCACGTGTATGTTCCCGTTTAGTTTCTGTTTTCCTTATTTGGTCCTTCCAGTCCTTTTTGTATGAATTTGGTTCCAGCTGTGTTTGTTTAATTGGTTAATTTGCTCCCAGGTGTGTCCCACTGGTGTCTGTGTATTTATAGTGAGTCCCGTTCTGAGTTTCTTTGTCCGGAATTGTTTATGTCTCGAAGAAATTCCTTGTGCTACGTGTGATTCCCTGAAGAGAATATTAAACCCCTTTTGTTTTGTACTCCTGGTCTCCTCGTTCCTCGCGCCGTGCTCCTCACAGTAGCGACCTGTGACACATACATTTTTACATTACAATTATTGCACTTCCACCAATAAGCACAAATCAGTAGAATGTGGACTCATACACAGTTGTTTAAAAAAATTGACCATCATACGTTTACAACATTGTATGATGGCCTATTTTAGTATATACAGAATATAGAAAAACGACGTTGATTTGAACTACTCTGTCTAACATTATGAAAACTGGTAAATTCAACAAACGAAAAAAAAATACTATAACGGTTAAATTCCTATAACATTTATCCCATAATGTCCCAATTGGTATCAGTGTTCGCTATTAAAAGCACCGACACTGTAGTATGCAATTATGCAGCCACCACAGTCGCAAACAAAATAATAGAGGTCGAGGCTCCTGACAGAACTCCACTTGGCTTAATGATACTTTCATGTTAAGGATTACCACTCTCAGCATGTAGATTTTGCTGAAACTTTCGCTATCTTGTATATGTCCGTGTGTTCGGCGTTCGTCGTCGGTGCTCTGTAAATGAAGGCGCATGATTGCCAGATTGCAACAATAAAAATAAAAGACGTCGGATGCCAAGCCTTTCCCCACCACTGAATAAAAACAAAAAAAAAAAAAAAAAAAAAAACATTTTTAAAAGGTAATTGCGACTTGTTTTATCTCACAATATCCGACTTTTGTTACTCCTCGGCAATTGGAGTGTAGCCTTAGCACGTACTGACGTTTTTTTTACGGTCCAAGAATTGGCATATTAAACAGACAAAAATTACAGTAATGTAGCCAACACCCCTTGTTCATCCACGATGTTCATGTTTTTTCTTTCTCAACGTTAAGAATTATTTTTTTTCTCTATAGTAAATTGGACTTCTATGGTGCCCGGTGAAGTTTTGTAACCTTCCAAAATGCAGTTGTTCAATATAGCGTCAAAAGGACTCTAATGATCCCACCGAGAAGAGTGGTCTTATCTATCGAAAAGATCGGGTCATGTCTAAAAAAAATTTCAATGTATATACCTGTTTTAAAGGTACAATAGAATTGAAAACCTGTATTTACCCTTGTCATAGGTTGCAGTACATTCTGTACAATAAAATGACATACCGGTGGTGAGTCCATCAAGCACCATTGTTGTCCCGTGTCCTAATTCTTATGTAACTAAAATATTGTGCATGGGCAAAAGATCACTGAGAAAATAGTCTAAATCAAACAACATACCCTGACTGTGGACGTTACCGTAGGGATCACTAGATCGTTATGCCCCCAACGTTTGCATATACCCGCCCATGTTCTATGCCAGCTGCCAGACGAACCTGCACAGGCGAATCATCAGAAGTTCTGCAGGTATTTTGAAGAAACAAGCGAGGATAATAGTGTAAATAGCATAAAAAGCGATGTATTTTCTATCGCCCTACACCTAAACATACCCCTCACAAAAAAACTTTGTGCATTTTTACAATCTCAAAAAACTAATTTCGCATGATCTATAAGCTTCTGTACCCATGGGGACCTCAATTTAGGTCAAGTTTAAGTCCCCATGAGTTAGTGTGTATTCACACTCTAAAAAAATGCTGGTATGAATAGTTCAAAACCAACTTTGGGGTCCCCCAAGGATAGTTGACTAACCCAGCTGTTGGGTTAAATTTTTGAATTAAAGTTTTAACCCAGTTTTAGTTTTATATCTCCTATCATGGACCCAACGTTGTGGTTTTAAACCACCCGCATATTTTTAGAGTGCAGGGGTTTTTAAGAAGTCCCCCACCAGTATAGAAAAACATGTACACACACACACACACTTTTTTTTACTCTGAGTTGTGCATGCTGAGTGATCATAATGAGCCTCCTCTCATCTCCTCCCAAATGGAGAAGGTGTCAGTCTTAATGAGCGCTATTAAAGGTAACTTGGACCATTATCACTCCACCTCTTTTATTTATGGCAACCGTCAGCGTCTACTTTTAGAAGGCCAGCTCAGAATGGATCTCTCTAAACGGTTTTTCATGTCCAGTTGCTTCCTCTCGTGATGGGAGGTCTGCTACTGTATCCTATTCTAATCATCTTGTACAACTTATTAAGACAGGTAGACGGAGCAGCTTTGCCCCGAGGAGTGCTTCATTCAGCCGCATGGCAGTTTATGAATCTTGGTGCCAAAAAATGAGTTCTTGGCTCTCAGCGAAGTATGAGTGAGGCTTGTAGCCCACCAGATGCTCACACTAATTCCATTCATATCATACCTTCTTTCACTGTTCACTGCCAGGATATTAGCATGTGTAAACTGTACGTTTGTACCTGATATGGCTCCATTTATGTGCCTTTGAGTCTAGGAATTATTGAAGGACAATAATTACTGCAATTGGGACATATATTCAGTAAATGTAAGTGGATGTAAATATATAAATAAGTTAAGTGTAATTAATAGGTGGCCAATATGAAACCCATGATAATCAAATCTGCTGTGTTTTTCAATTTGCATGATTAAGATCTTAGTTGTGTTAACGTTGTTCATTTAGTTTCCAGGTTGTTCACTGATCAGGGAACATCTCAAAAGTGATGTAAATCAACGTTATCAAAATTCTGAACACTGCACTGTAAATTATCGGAGGGAAAATTAATTATCTAAGCAGAGCTTTAAAATCAGGCAACGTAAAAAACAGATTGGACCTTAACAAGTCGCTAGAAAGCCAAATTAAATGGTGACTTATGTATGAGTGTTAATTATGCAATGCCATGGGGGGTCACTAAACCATGCTGGAAACTTATTACCACATCGCAGAAAGGCCACCTGAGTACATGAATGGAAGTGTGGTCTTGTGGTGTGTATTATGTGTGCATCACAGAAGATGGGGAGGACAATGATGTGAAGTCTTGTCATAATTTAGTAGAAAAGTCATGTTATGTTTAGATATGCATTTGGAGTGAACGTTTGGACTATGTTAATTTTGTTTGCTAGCTTAGGAGTGGAGGCGAAGCCTTTGGGTGGAATGTCGTGTTGAGGCAGCTTTGATGGGATGGGCGTTGGCGATGGTGTGTCTGTATGACCACATTTTCCAAAATAACATGGAGATGTGAACAGTCAACATATTGTGGGACTTTTATGACATAAGAAGTGATTACAGACAAGTGCTTTTGGGCACAATACAAATGGGGGCAATTGCGACTTACCAATAAAAACAATGAATTGTCACTCGGCTACGTGGGTTGGGTTGAGGAGCACAGGGAGTGACAAATTGCTCAACATACCGACTCCATTTAAAATTGTGTTTTGTAGATCATTTCAGGCTATTGCGCTATCTATTTTTGTTTTTGTAAACTCTATAAAAAGGTAAGGAAAGATGAGTGGGTAAGCATCAAAACTACCTATTAACGTAAAACTTTTATAGCATGTTTAGCATTAAAACTGTAAGGTGTGGTCATACTTGAATCGTCATTCTGTATAGGCATTTGAACATGGAAGATCAAAAATCTAATCACATGTGAAGACATTTTTTGTGTGTTGTATGTCTGACCTATGTTTTTTTCATAGCTAAAAGACATTTGACCAACATCACAGATTGTCATAATGATTAATTTTGCATGTTTTAAGTCACATGTGGCTGTGCCTAAACTGACAACGATGACATCTCTGCAATATTTGCATATTGAATTATGATTGGTCTTGTCTTCCTTGCTTAAAATTAACTAAAGGAATCCCGGCTTTCGCCGGGCAAAGATAAAGTTTTGAATGGAGGTCTTGGGTAATGTGCACAACTGACTGAAAACAAGACAGTTGCTTAGTATCATGACAACGACAAAGCAGCTCTGATGCAGCAATTTGTTTACATAAAATCATTTTCACAGAACCAAAGCCAATGGAATCTAATCTTACCTTAAACTGGAACACTAATCTTTCGCTGCTTTGTGCTTTTTGCTGATTTCCTTCAGGAAATGCAAATCTAGTTTTACTCATCCCCTACAGAAGTTAGAATAGAGAAGGAAAGAGGTTGCTTTAGGTTCAGACGGCATAACTTTATTTGTTATGTGTCGCAGAGATTCTATTACACTGAAGGAACACTCACTTTGCAGGAATGCAGAGTCATCCACCTGAAGCTGTTATTACACAGTTGAGACTGCTCTTTAAAGAATAGTGTCTCTTCCTTGCTTTGGTTGAGGTAAAATCGATAAACATACAGTCCATTATCTTCTTGTCTTGTTGGATTGTGTTTTGAATGGAGAGTCCAACGGTGATGCTCAACCACCAGAGCTGGTTCATGACTGTGTAAAACCCAAGAGTTGTACAACTGAACATTTACTGATGTGCTGTCATTAAATGTTGCACATGCTTAAACATGGGCATCAGACAAGTTCTCGGACATAACAGGCATATTAAATATGCATTTCCACGCTATACAGTATGTGTATAATTAAAAAAAAAAAACTTTAAAAACTTGCTTACACAGGATATACTAACTTACCAAAAATAAAATAGCAAGTTGACAAAAAGACTGAATCCTAGATTTGGTGATTATATAGCATAATAAGAGATTTAAAAGCATTTTTAAAAAGGCCGAACAGTTTTGACCACAATCACCAAATTTATGCACTGAAATGCATTTTTGGCATCTTGGAAGAATGCTATGCATTGCAGGCCATTGTGGCCACAAATGTGCAATTTTAGAAGAAGTATGAGTGTACATATACAATAATACTGAGACATGACAACACTATGAATTATAAATCACAAGAGATTTTTATTCATCCCAGACACAAGTCTTCAATAAGAAACAAATGTTTTATACATAACCTTACATCTATGTGAAACAGCTGGGAAAATCCCCAAGTAATTGCCTCTCTAAATGATTTGATGTAAATGCAGAGACAAATGAATAAATCATGGCTTGTTTCCTGTTTGTTTGTCGAGGCTGTTGTCGCCATTTGCAAATGACAGGGCTGAGGTGTGTGAAGAAGGGTGCCAGCAGTTCACGGCGCACCAGGCCTGTGATTAATTCCACTGACAATGTAGTAACCAATGATCGATTGAGGAAGCTTGGGCTGAAAAGACTGTTTCCCCTTCACTTGCTTTGCCTTTTTCAGAAGACGTCTGATATTTTGATCACCGGTAAAGGCTCTGTCAGTGGAATTAATCAATGACAGAGAGAAAGAACCACTGGAGACCAGCTTGACAAACTGCACAGCCGAACCAAAATAGAGTTAAAGAGGATGTTGGGCAGGATGCAAAACGTGAGCAGGTTTATATCCATGATCACTTTCTGAGGTGGCAACCACAAGAGTAAATTATACATATAATATCAGTAAACAAAAATCAGGGATATAAATGACATTGTTAGGACTGGGATTCATAATTGTGAATTCATTGTGCTCACATGACTTGATTATTCATGTGGGTGAGGATAAAAAAAGAAAAAGAAAGAAAGAAAAATGAAAACGGCTCTTTTTAAACCTTAAAACTGTGAATAAGCGTTATAATCACCATCATCTTTAGAAATTAACATTTGAATTCTTGATCAACATTTTGATCAATATCTTGTTTTAACTACTGTACTGTATCTGAGAAGGCTGTGACTAGCTTGCGTTGTATATTCATTTATTATTGATATTATTTTTAATACAGAGGTCTAATATTGTTGCAGTGGGGCTAATGATTTATTAAACAATAAAAAGATAACCTCTATGTGCAAGGTTAATCACAAAGGAATGGGAGGGAAAAATTATAAAACACAATAGACGCACCCTATCCATGAAAACTGCGACGGGGCTGACGTGGGGGGGGGGTCGGGGTAAGGGTGTCTTGATGTTTAAGGGGGGGGAAAAGGTAACGAGACTGGATAGCGCCTCTATGAAGTAGGAGCGGGCATTTGAATGTTCGAGCTTGTGGTGTATCGTATCACCTTAAGAGTCTAAGCATGGGGGCATTGCGGGGTGGACGGAGAAACGTTGTTCAAGGTGATCATCTCATGTGTGGCCTATTGAGCATGCTGAAGCTGTTGCTGTTAGGCAAAGGGCATTTCGCTGCGTTTATTGAAAATTAGAGTAAATGGGCTGAATGTTTGCAATGTATACTTTAATTTAATGAGGAGTTTAAATTGAAGCAGCTGGAGCAGTTCAGGGGGGGGGAGAAAGAAAAAAGGAGCGAGAGAAAGGCGATCCATTCAATGTGCAGTAGGTTGGGAGGGAGTTAGGGCGCGGGTGGACTAGGAAAGTGGTTTATCTATAATCCAGGCGAGTGAAAAAAAAACGAGGAAAAGAGGGGGGGGGGGGGGGGGGGGGGGGGGGGGGGGGGGAGGGGGGGGGGAAAGAAATCAGAACATGTTAGGGAAAAATCGTGGTAGGGCAGTTAGCCGCAGTCTAAAAGCTTTGAATTGTACCCTCGTCGGCCACATTGGGGGTCTCGCAGGACCGTTTAGTCTAATACATGAACTCGATAAGCATGTCTTTTCTTTTCGATAGCAGAGGTAAGCATATGTTTGCGAGGGCCGCTTTATTAAACCAATTTCAGTAATAATTTAGAGAAAAGTTAGATGACAAGTTATAATATAAGAAGCTACTGATCGTTGTTGTGCTGGTCTTGAAGGTAGCCATAACAACAGGCGTTTATCGTGCTTATTTTTTTTGGGGGGGGGGGGGGGGGGGGGTGGGGGAGAAAAAAAGGGGTCCCCATATGTGTATGTAGGGTATTATTACATTTTTTAGAATTTGCATGCCATTAAGGTCGCATAAGCATAACTAAGAGGTAACTCCTAATAAATGTGCCTCTCTAATTATGTGCATTAAGATAGAATAATAATAGTAAATAAAAGTATTACTATGTTTACATTTACTTAGAGTAAATGATAATTGTAATAGAGGTAAATATTGGAAGCTCCTCATCACAACAAGGGCCAAAAGTTCGTTGGCCAAATTTACGTCGATATCACCCGTAACTTTCAGCACGTGCCAAAAGAAGTGGCCTGCTGAGATGCTATACACAGCATACAAGAAAAAAAAGTAGCAGGGTGCTTGTTTGGCGTCAGTGGTGGTGCAAGTGGGGGGAGGGGGGGGGGGGAGGAGGGTAAGATCCAAACCAAAGGACCTCGCGGTTGCACTGCTAATCACAAGAACACGATGTCTAGGACAGTCTAAGTGTCAAGACTGACTCACGTATTGATTCTTGTGAATTAGCAGAAAAAAAACGAATAATGGCGCAAATTGAAATAGGATTGGGCGGTGCGTTGAAACTCGACGGTAAGACACAAATGACATAAGGAAGTTCACTAGTTCCCAGGTAAGGGCAGCGCGAATTCATTGGCGCAAGGTGGCTGGATGCCCTGCACTCTGTATGCATTGCCCAGATGGGCGGGTCGGCATAGGGGAGGGCGGTCTTACGGCGCATCGCAGAACACGGTCTCGTGAAATGCCATCTGCTGGCTAAACACTCCTCATCTCAGGGGTACGAGGGTTGCGTGCAAAATGCCGTGGAGCTCGTACGGGCAAAGGACCCACGGTCTGTCAACGCCAAGCCACTAAACTGTACAGATCCTAATTGTTCCCAACCGCATCTGTCAACTTATTCTCCTTATTTTGTTCTTGTCCATATTCAATTGACAGGAAATTGACATGGTAAAAAGTAGGCAAAGTGGGGCCACTATTTATGCGACAAGTCAAGAGTCTTTTTTTTTCTGGGGGGAAACCTTCTCGATATTTTTTATCCGGCCCGGTGAGGTGAACGGATGTAATCGAGGACGTGCGCGGCTGGACGATAGCAGTAAGGTACTAAAAAGAGACTACATATACGCATGCGCAGGAGGAGTTTTAGCACAGTACTAGTCTTTTGGCTGGGAATTCGAATGAGGCATTTTTTGCCGACTGAAATAGGCTGGATGTAACATGCTGTTTTGGGCGGCTAGGCAACTTATGTGTGATCCGAGGAGGGCGCGACGAGATTGACAGGCCGCAGAGTGCAAGACCGATATAACACCTCGTTGTAGACTTTCTTTGGTTTTGGCATAGTCGGTTCAGAAGAATGTCGTGCGTCCGACTAGTTTGTGTTCATGTACACAGAGAGGACTGTGCTGTGTCACCTTGAATACGACGTCCTGTGCCATGTATTATTTTGCCGTGCTTCATATATTTCGGTCTAGAGTAGTCGCTTGCCTCTTTTAAAGTATCAACCATGCGTTTGCTTAACATCGGCGAAAAAAGAGCCAGTAAAGTCCGAGGCGTGAATAAGGAAGAGCGACTTTTTGTTAGAGGAAAAAGGAATTTTAAAATAGGATTGTTAAATTTAAACAAAAAAGGGAATTCTAAAAGGGTTTGAAAAAGGATAAGAAGGGTCTCTAAGGGAAAAAATGTGGAGGGTAATTAATGGGTAAAGGTAAGTCGAAAATTGATCTGTCCACGTATGCTGGTGCTGAAATTCGCTAGTGATTCAAGCATCGACTTTGCTTGCCGAGTCTGTTTATGGTGTTATAGTGCAATAAAGGTTTACTGCTCTCTAAAGTTACACTATGGAACGAAGACTAAGATGTGAATGTTTCCAGTGTGTGGCTTGCTTACTAATCTACAGGGTAATTAAATACATTTTATGCACAACTTTTTCTGAAAATAAATATATACTGGTCTGTTGTGTGCTGCATTAAAAGATGAAAAGTCTGAATTCCTCTTCACCACCTTTCTGCTGCTTGTTGATGCCTTGTAACATATGAAATAATAGATAACTGAGTTCCCCAGAGGATGCAGAAACCATTTTGGTAAATATTCAGATTTAGTGAAATGCAGCTTATGATTGTTGTATGGTCACCCAGGAAAACAAAAGCTGACCTTGCTGCTTGTATTTGAATTGCAATCAAGTGCATGGACAAATTTAAAAAAAAAATAAATAAATAACCAATAGTCTCTTTTAGCTTTGCAGAGTGATTCATAATAGGTCGAGGTTATGTTTTAGAATATAAAAATCCTAAATATATGTATTTTAATCATTCTGCAAACTCTAAATTATACCGTAATATTGTAATATGTCAAGGGAATTGAAAGCAGTTGGTTCAGGGAAATGAAATCAGCTCATGAACATGCTGCTCTTCTCTACTCTGATTTTCAGGTTTACTGCATTTATAGTCTATGCTGCAGTAATACGTAGAAAATAGTGTTTTATTCCCTTTTTTGGTCCTCAAAATTGCTGTATGTCATCACTTATGACCGTGTCCTTTTTTAGTTCTTGATAGTAAAATAAAAAAAAAACGTTTAGTTTCATTTCTTAAGAATATTGATTCTCATAAGTGTCGTTGTTTGCAAGGAATGTGGGCACAACACACATTGTAATCTGAAACCTTAGTTGGCTTGATTGTATAGATCTTAAATATTTTCCAGTAGCTATAGAGAGTAAAAACATATTTTTCTGTGATGTACTATATACTTTTGCAGAAGACAGATGTGGTCTGACTTGTTTTCTGATGTCATATCCACCTGACCTTGAGACTTCACTCCTCAAGCTTATCAGTATATTTACATGCACTTCTAGTAAGTCTGCATTTATCTCTCCCCTCTAGATCTCTTACATTGATGAACCAACTAATGGATGTCACATATCGCCGTGTGTCTCCTTTCTCTGCATTCTGGAGACAGATCAGAGTACATCCGTGACCCTCCTCGCAACATGAACTCAAGCTGGGGGATACGCAGAACAAAAGAGTAACCATTCAGCTGTCCGTCAGCTGGTCGACCCCTAACTTTTGGAGGGGAAGCAAAAAAAAAACAGGCAAAGAGAAAATATTACAAAGATGCTCAAACGAGGAGAGGAGATGCAGCGAGATCTATGGACTTCTCTCCTGCTAGTATGGATTACTTGTGTGCCGTACTCTTCCATGGCTCCGTTAAACAATCAGTCACAAAGTTTACAAACGGCATCAGCCACGATCCCGCGAAACCGGCCAAGCGAAGGACAAAGAATCCTCAGTCGTGCCAAGAGAGGATGGGTTTGGAATCAAATGTTTGTGTTGGAGGAGTTCTCTGGACCCGATCCAATTCTGGTTGGCAGGGTGAGTAGTCTAATTGTCGGCTGAATATTAAGCTTACTTATCATGTGGAAACATTAATTCTGCTGCCTCAATGCCTTTTCGTTTGACATTTTGTGAAGGAGCAATAATTGCCGTGAAGAAGAGGGCATGGTTGGCATCGCTGACTCTCACACTGTTTCCATCTTTAACAGTTCAATTAGGCCGAGGACAAATACAGCTCTGAATGCTAATTTATGCATGGTGTTGTATTTCACAGGCTCTGGGAAAGTTCTGCAACGAATATAGTATGAAGGGAAACTCAAAATGAATTTTACAGGTGTAGTGTGCAATATGCTCCATGCATATGTGTTTATGCAGAGGGGTGAGTTGATATGGAGATAATTACGGGATAGGTGAACGACCTGGCACTGGACCTGTGCAGAGAGCTCTGCGTCCTGAGAGGACTATAGTATGAGCAGGCCAAAGCAGCTTGTTCACAGATCACTGCAAACGTGAACCTCGGTAGCCCAACCTGGCACTGCTTGTAACTGCTAGCACTTTACCATAGCCAACAGGACATGCTCATCCCTCATGCTTATTTTATTTATTTTTTCTACAGACAAGGTTACACTTCCTTACTTATTTAGAGAAAATAGTATATTACAACTTTCCTGAACAATTAATTTTTTATGAGGGTAATTTTAATAATCTGTATATTTGTATAAAAAAAATTATATATATATAATAGTTTTTACAACTATTTTGTTCATTTTACAACAAATGTGATTATTTATTTTTTTTACTGTAAAGTCACTTTAGCTTCACTGCACTGACTGAGCAATATCCTCACCATCAGTGAGATGGAAAATGCCATCCTTTGTGTGTCCAAAATTTGGCAGGGCCTCCGTAATATATAAGTGGCCAAGTATGGTGATCCATACTCGGAATTAGTGCTCTGCATCTACCCATCCAAAGTGTGTGTAAACACACACACACACACAACAAACCACACACACACACCACACACACCACACCACACACACAACACAAAAACACACACACACACACACACAGTCTCACACACACACACACCACACACCACCACACCAAAACAACACAACACACACACACACAGAGGAGCAGTGGGCAGCCATTTTTGCTGCAGCAACCGGGGAGCAGTTGGGGGTTCAGTGCACCTCAAGGGCACCTCAGTCGTGATACTGAAGGTGGGAGAGAGCGCTGCACATTCACTCCCCCCACCTACAATCCCTGTCGGTATGAGACTCGACCCACAACCTTTGGGTTACAAGTCAGAATCTCTAACCATTAGGCCACGACTTCACCCAATTAGAGGCCTTCTCCTGAGTTTGTTTCTGCTGCCTACTCGTTACTAGGGCAGATGCATAAAATACAGTGGGTACGAAAAGTATTCAGACCCCCTTAAAATTTCACTCTTTGTTGTATTGCAGCCATTTACTAAAATCATTTAAGTACATTTTTTCCTCATTTATGTACACACAGCACACCATATTGACATAAAAACACAGAATTTTTGACATTTTTGCAGATTTATTAAAAAAGAAAAACTGAAATATCACATGGTCCTAAGTATTCAGACCCTTTGCTCAGTATTTAGTAGAAGCACCCTTTTGATCTAATACAGCCATGAGTCTTTTTGGGAAAGATGCAACAAGTTTTTCACACCTGAATTTGGGGATCCTCTGCCATTCCTCATTGCAGATCCTCTCCAGTTATGTCAGGTTAGATGGTAAACGTTGGTTGACAGCCATTTTTAGGTCTCTCCAGATGCTCAATTGGGTTTAAGTCAGGGCTATGGCTGGGCCATTCAAAAACAGTCACAGAGTTGTTGTGAAGCCACTCCTTCGTTATTTTAGCTGTGTGCTTAGGGTCATTGTCTTGTTGGAAGGTAAACCTTCGGCCCAGTCTGAGGTCCTGAGCACTCTGGAGAAGGTTTTCGTCCAGGATATCCCTTGTACTTGGCCGCATTCATCTTTCCCTCGATTGCAACCAGTCGTCCTGTCCATGCAGCTGAAAAACACCCCCACAGCATGATGCTGCCACCACCATGCTTTCACTGTTGGGACTGTATTGGACAGATAATGAGCAGTGCCTGGTCTTCTCCACACATACCGCTTAGAATTAAAAAAAAAGTTCTATCTTGGTCTCATCAAACCAGAGAATCTTATTTCTCACCATCTTGGAGTCCTTCAGGTGTTTTTTCATGTGTCTTGCACTGAGGAGAGGCTTCCGTCGGGCCACTCTGCCATAAAGCCCCGACTGGTGGAGGGCTGCAGTGATGGTTGACTTTCTACAACTTTCTCCCATCTCCCGACTGCATCTCTGGAGCTCAGGCACAGTGATATTTGGGTTCTTCTTTACCTCTCACCAAGACTCTTCTCCCCCGATATCTCAGTTTGGCCAGACGGCCAGCTCTAAGAAGAGTTCTGGTCGTCCCAAACGTCTTCCAATTAAGGATTATGGAGGCCACTGTGCTACTAGGAACCTTAAGTGCAGCAGAAATTATTTTTGTAACCTTGGCCAGATCTGTGCCTTGCCACAATCTGCCACTGTCTCTGAGCTCTTCAGGCAGTTCATTTAACCTCATGATTCTCATTTGCTCTGACAATGCACTGTGAGCTGTAAGGTCTTATAGAGACAGGTGTGTGGCTTTCCTAATCAAAAAAAAAAATCAGTATAATCAAACACAGCTGGAATCAAATGAAGGTGTAGAACCATCTAAAAGATGATCAGAAAAAATGGACAGCACCTGAGTTAAATATATGAGTGTCACAGCAAAGGGTTGAATACTTAGGACCATGTGATATTTCATTTTGGCTCCCTTTTTTCTTTTTTATTAAATCTGCAAAAATGTCAACACTTCTGTGTTTTTCTGTCAATATGGGGTGCTGTGTGTACATTATTAATGAGGAAAAAAATTAACTTAATGATTTTAGCAAATGGCTACAATATAACAAATAGTGAAAAATTTAAAGGGGTCTGAATACTTTCCGTACCCACGATGTGCTAAATATGGCTTACACTCCCATGGGTTTTCTCAATATCGGCGTGACACAAAAAAGTCCTTAAGAGCTGCATCAATTTTTCAAGAGCTGCAATTAAACAGCCTTTGTTGGATTCTGCCGTAGCTTTTGATCAACAGAAATGCATAAACAATCACAACAAATGAGCTCCCTGCGATGATCTCCAAGGTAGAAGGGCAAAGAAGTACAATGCTTTTAGGCTGACACATTCGCAATGCTATAGGGCTCTCTGTGCATGATGGCAACTGCTGGGAGCGCTCAGACGGTGATGTGCTGTTCTGCTGCTCTCTAATGTGTTGTGCTTTATTTAACATCATGAAGTATTTGTGCCGGGGAGCAGAATGATTGTCTGTAGGAGGACAATGCATGGAGAGTGGAGGTGAATGGGTGGATGTATGGGGTATGGACTGTACTCGGCTTCCTTGGTGGGCAAGCATTGATTGAGCTTCGATTTTCCTCTGTTTTTTTTTTTTTTTAATAAACCACAAGGTTAAGTGCTCGTAAGCATGGCTTGCAGAGCTCAGATAAGTTCCTTGTTGCAGCGAGATAGGAAGCCATGCTGTTGGAAGAGATTGAACACTGCTTCTCTCTCTCTCTCTCCCTCTCTTTTGCACCGCCTCACTCCATCACCTAAGATCTGCAGTCCTCCCTCACTCTGTCTCTCTAATTAAAAAATGAATCAAATAAAGAGTGGGAGGTATGTGATTCAAATGGGTCATTCAAATCAGCATGTTTTTTTTTTCTTTTTCTTTTCCCTTTTCCTGCCATCTCTGCCAGGCATGTGGTTGTGGGCTGATTATCGAGGAACCTCAGGCCGAGATTACACTCATTTCATCCTTTAGCTTTTATTACAAGCTGGTCTGATGTTTACTTATATACCCGGCTCCTGTCTTGTCAGTGCTCGAACTCCCCTTGAGCACCAGCTGCCAGTCGGAGGAGACGATTAGCATACGTGTAGAAGTGGGCATGGCAGGGCTAAGAGAGACAGCAGAGAGAGAAAGAGAGAGAGAGAGACCGAGGAAGGGATAAGAAGAGTTAGCTACAGTACATGACAGCAGGCGTCTCACGGTTTCACATGGCTTTGTGGTCTCGGTGGTCTCAGTGGTCTGACTCACTAGGCTGGCAACGCAACTCGCCATCACCTGGTTCTGAAAGGTGCGTCAAACATGGCACAGCTCGTGCTTCTTTAACAAGACTGAGCTTGTTTTAGGTGGTTGTGGAGTTACAGGGGAGGCCAGGGCTAGTTGTCACACTTTTTACTCCAGTGAGTATTTCTAAGGGTAGGTTTCTGTTTAGACACATGCGATACTGTTCAAAAGTTTGAGGTTGGTAAGATTTTTTTTATATTTCTGAAAGAATTTTCAAAAGTTTGCAATTATTTGTTTTAAAAAAATTGCTGTAAAAGTGATAATATTGTGAACTTGTATTACAGTAAGTGTTTTCTATATTAATATATTTTAAAATGTATTTTATTCATGTGATGGCAGAGCTGAATATTCAGCAGTCATTACTCCATTCTTCAAGTGTCACATGATCCTCCAGAAATCATTCTAATATGCTGATTTTGCTGCTCAATAAATATTTCTTCTTCTTCTTCTTCTTCTTCTTCTTCTTCTTCTTCTTATTATGATAATTAATTCTGAAAATAGTTGTGCTGCTTAATATTTTTGTGAATTTTTTTTCACAGATTTTTTTTCAGGATTCTTTGACAGAAAGTTTAAAAGAACAACATTCATTTGATTTTTATTTGGAAATAAGACAACTTAATAACAACTTAGGCTTTACAGCTAAATTAAAAACAAAACAGTTAAGATGTCATAAATTCAAAAAGTAATATATTTAGTCATCAAAAAATAATTCACAAAATTTAGAACATTTAAAACTCACGACAACTTGCTCTGAACTCACATGGGGAAAACATATACTTGTCCTGAGCTCAAGAAACCTTATGTTGCTATTGACTTTAATTATATTGTTGACTCTTGCCATTGTGGTTTTATTTTGTTCACTAGTTTACACAAAATATATTGTAAAAATGTGTTGAATTTTAGTCTGGAGGATAAAATTAGCAAAAATGATCTATTATATTGTCATCTTCTATTCCAAGAGAGTTTTGAGTTGGTTACTTGAAACCCACATACAAAACAACCGCTAGAATAAAACATATTATACAATTAGACAATTCAGTAAGAACCTTACTAAGAAATGACACTGCACCCCTGTCTCTTGTATGACACATTCTCACAAATATTTTGCCTTGAGTTTTACATCCATTAGCTTTTACCACAAATACATGATGTATCCATGAGTGGTGTTTGACTTTCCGCCAAAATAACCACACTGTACGTTTTCACTTAACTCTAAATCCATTGCTGGTATATATCCCCAATATGTGGATTGTACATGGGATTTCTAACTAAGTACTAGTTGTATTCCATTTAGATGCATGCTGTTTTTATATAACACTCATAACAGTGAGGGGGCAGAAAATAACAAATTGTAGTCTTTGCCCAACAAAGAGTAATTTGGACATGTTTACTTAAAGCATTGTCAGTTTTATTCCGACATGTCAATTAGAATCTATCTTGCATATGACTTTGCTCCCCCTCTTTTGGCTGGAGCGTGTTGTGACGCCTAATCACAATGGACATCATTCTTCTGTTTTGAGTGCAGATGTACTCTGCACAAATGAATAGCACTTCTGTGTGATGCCTTTTCTTACCATAATGTGCTCTTATCTCTGATGGGATTATGTGTGTTTGTAGCAAAAGGAGAATGGATCATATTTGATTCATATTTAGCAATCCGAGCTAAAGTACAAGATCACTAGGAGTGTCAGTTTGAATACACGAGAATGGCATTGATTGTTTATTCACAAAAGAAAATGGAGCCAGACTGTGAATGTCTCCCTGTTTCTTTTATGGAAACATTTTCTTTTTACAATAAGGAATTATGTTTTGCTCAAGCAGACACCAGTTGATTTGACGTATGTCTCTTTTATGCTGATTTCCAGTGTACTGTGAAGCTGATTTCAGCTTTAAAGCCAGAATAACTGCTCATTCTTTGCTTTTGGAACATATTTATTTAAGGGGGAGGGGAGGAAATTAAAGGGAGATTTACTAGCACATATTTGGCCTACATAAAGACATGACTCCATTTTGGGTTTAAACCCATATCATTATCTCACATTTTTTCATTCAGCACAAATTAAGCAATAATGCATCCATGTAAATAAGCGTGCGAGCTCAGTATTATTCTCCAACGCTTCATTAAATGTGAGCCTACAACTTAACCTTGAAATATTCATTATGTTATTATTAATTACATTACAATATTAAATATGGATAACTTTGCTATCAAATATTAATTAGTAGCACTCTGTCATTTTGTAATGAAAGCCAGAGTGGATTAGTTTCACTGAGCACAATGACTGGAGCTGAGAAGGGATATAAATCTAACTTCGGTCGGGCGTTAATGCTACACTGCTCTAATTCCGAAATAAAAGTTGTTTTACAGTCGAGGGACATTGTAGAAATGCTGGTGTCTAAAAACGCTTTAGTGGCATTTGGAATTGTGCCCTAAAGCTAAGGGGAAAAGAAAAATATTGTGACAGTTTGAATGTAAGAAGTAGTGAATCCCTGAAATGGACAATCGATTCATGTTCTCTGTGCTGCCTGTGATGGGATTTGTTGTTAACTGCCACTTTGTTTTTTTTTTGCTACCATGACACATTGCTGGGAATCCACTGAAACTGTCCCAGTTATTCTACAGAGGAAGCATTGTGCTTTCAAACGGTGGTGTAACTCCTTTCTTTTTCAAGGAGTCAGAGTATCTCTTGTGGAAAAGAATATCATGATGGTCATTTCAGACGATTTCTGGACGAAGCTAGGGTTGTTCACAACTAGCACAACCTTTTATATTGCTACCATCGTAATGTATGCACACAAGAAGCAGTTCTGTTGTTCAGTCGCTCCTGGTCACGGTCTGTACTGAGTGGTGCGAGTTAGACCACAGAGCAGAACTTGCCCTGTTCAACCTTCTTGACACTTCATGAATTATCTATATTCCTCCCACTGATCCACTCTGGAGAGTTACAGCTCTAACTCTCAGTTGTTTCGCTACGTGTTTTTGTTGCTCTGAAAAACGCTACAGATTCTCACTTTCAGGTAACTAGACCTGCTTAGCAGTCGGGCTAGCCTCAGACTGCATGCCTACGAACCGCCCACAGACCGTGCATTAACTTTCTGGTGCATGTTGCATACAAATCTGGAAAGCACTTTATCAGTCTGGTAAATTCTAACCCGATTGGCTTATTTTACATAACTTGTAAAATCAAGGTCACATGTGCGTGCAAACAAATACATACAGATAATAATCTCTAGATTTGCTTGTTTGAAACTTTGAGAGTTTTGTTTAAGGCAATTCAAATAGATATTCACATGTTAAACTATCCATTCTGGTTTGTTTTCTGATATAGTATAAGAAAAAGTCGTGTCCCAAATGAAATACTATGCACTTATACAAAGCACTATGTACTCTACCATGTAGTGTATGAATTGTATAAGGTTATTTCATCATCTGTCTGAGTGTTTAACATTCCACTCTTCATTTGTTTCTGTTAATTAAGTGCACCATCCAGGAATATGAAGTGCACTTTTTCTTTTAGGAATTTTCAGTGAACAGACTTACAAAATAAAATGGAACCTATAATCTCTGTACATTTTCAATATATCTTTTCCCACTTTTTCTGCATGTTTTCTACAGTCATTTGTGAAGGTGTTTTTCTTTTTCTTTTTGTTATATAGATAGCGTTTTCAGAATAAGCTGCTGTATGTTTAGTCAAATGTCTGACTTACTTCCTCTTCCTTCTTTTTTTTTTTGGTGTCACTTTTTGTTATTAAAGAGATAGTTTGCCCAAAAATGAAAATTGTGAAAATCATTTACTCACCCTCATGTCATTTCATAAAATCAACCGATATGGCTTACTTTCTTCTTTGAAACAGAAAATAATATATATTTTAAGAATGATGGTAACCAAACAGTTTTGATTACCATTGACGTGCATTGTATGGACAAAAATTACAAGCAAACAAATAAAACTTTGTCAAAATATCTAATTTTATGTTCCACATTGGAAAGTCACACCGGTTAGAACAACATGAGGATGTGTAAATAATAACAGGGTTTCCATTTTTTGGTGAACTAGCCCTTTAAGAATGCATTGCATCAATGTTTGTGCTTGCCTGTGACTAGGTCTTCAGCTTTTCTTTTTAATGTATGATTCACATAATTACATACATATGATCCAGTCCTTCAATTCCATCACACTCTTACGGTGCGTCACACAACTTCATAGCTTGTTGCTATCTGACGAAGGGCTTTTTAGCAGATCAAAAGTTCCACCTTCTGATCCCCTCACGGTTTACCCCTGCCAACGCACACTCTGATCTGAGAAAGTCTTGTGCATTAATCTGCATTTGCTCAGGTTAGGAGAGGGGGAATGCAGGTTCTAATGGATATCGAGCAGTTGCGTGTGATTGAAGGGCCGGCGAGTGGGCACTAACGAGGGTATTAGTGGACTTATCAGAAACCCAAGTAATGAGATGCTGATGATCACCACTGGCCACTGCATCCATCTGCAGCTCCTGACCTGACCTGTGATTGGGATTGTGCCACTAGTGATGCAAAAGAAGAGATGAATGAACTGAACATGTTTATGGATAGGGCCTTTTAAAGACAGAACAGCAAACAACAATATGATCTAATTAGTAAGTGCAGGTACATTTGCAATTAAATTTAATTGTGAATTATTTATAATCAACAAATTGGCAGTCTGTAAAAAGTATGAACAACTTTAGAGAAGCACATCTTTCTATTTTGGGTCAAAAGAATAGTAAATAACAAACAAATTCTGCATAAGCATAAATATACAGTAACAGTGTACTGTGTCTAAAATTGTCACTGTACATTGTTCTACTGTTTAAAAGTTTAACATTGGTAAGATTATTATTATTATTATTTATGTCTTTAAAAGAAGTCTCTTATGCTCATTGCTACGACCGTCTAGGGCCAGTGGCAACATAAATGAAACGTGCACTCACTCCCAAGATATTATCAAACAAAAAAATAGATTAACAAACTTATAATGAAAATGAGTAACAAAGGGAACAAATTCAGGAGCGGACAAGGCCAAAATAACAAACAAATTAACTAATTTTAGTATACCCTTTAAATTATCTAACCAAAATAAAACATAGGAGAAAAAAAAGAAATACAACACAACTTCCCTAACTCCCTTAACCCAAAACATAGAACAAACAATATAAAAGAAATGGCGCCACACTCCCTACATCTGTTAAACTAAATATTTACAAATACAATTGGAAATCAACTAAAACAAGAGCAAGTTTTTCACAGGACCCACAATCACAAAGGAACCCCAAGACACAGCAAAACAAATGGCACGCATTCGGCCTCCTAGAGTGTTTGGGGAGGTCCTTTTCACTGGAACCAGGACAGGACCAATCAGGAGCAGACCAATCAGGATCTCTGCTGGCTTGAGTACAGGCCTTTATCACTTTTTGATAAATTTAATGCATCTTTAACCACTTACTGTGCGCCCCTATTTTTGAGCATTTTCTGAAAAACAACATACCCAAATAAAAATGTCTGTAGCTCTTGAACCCTATGGTCTATATTTATAAATCTGGTATTGTGTGAAACTAGACACTTGAACCTGGAGTCATAATAACTATATATAATAAAAAAAAAAAAAAATCTAAAAGATTTCTTCAATACTCTTAGATGCTGTCAGTATATCCATATTTTAATTTTCAGTGTCCAAATGTACAAATTTTAAACTTTGTGTACAAATGCCTGAAAATACTAGTTGGATCAGGCTGATAATAATTAGGGGCAACAAGATTGGACAATAATGAAATTAAAATAGACACAAATTCATATTGCTTGCATGAGCTCAACCGCTGTCCCCTGGCATGAATATCATGAAG
Organism: Sinocyclocheilus anophthalmus; assembly: GCA_018155175.1. Taxonomy (NCBI): domain Eukaryota; kingdom Metazoa; phylum Chordata; class Actinopteri; order Cypriniformes; family Cyprinidae; genus Sinocyclocheilus; species Sinocyclocheilus anophthalmus. The sequence continues at coordinate 70,264 of JADLZN010009469.1, read as the reverse complement.
TGGTGGTGCTAGCACTGCAAGATTATCAATAAGCATCCCAAAGAATCCTCCAGCACAAGTCAGTGCCCCTCTCGTTCTCATAGCCTCACCATTAAATTCAGCACCCTTTGTTCATTTCTTTCTATTGCATGCCTCCTATGCAGTGTGCTATTTCACCCAAGAGCTGTGCGTTATGCAGACCTTTAAAGCCATTATATCATTGCTAGGTGAGCACAGTCTGTTGTCTCTCTGTCTGTCTCTGTGCACGTGCTGAAAAAACCCAGGACTAGCACAGCATCCAGCCGAGCTGTGGGATCACATTAACACCTCTCGGACCAGCCGGATAGCTTTTCTATAGCTCTGTGTTGTTGTCTGGTCCCCATTTACAGGTGGCCTGTGTGTGTGTGTGTGTCGGTGCGCGTGTGTGTGGGGTGTGTGTGTGTGTGTGTGTGTGTGTGGTTGTGATGTGTGATATGTGTGATTGATACAGTGTGTAGAGAGTCTAACTTAACAGAAGAGCATTTCTTGAGCTAAGCATATTTCCATTACAACACCAGGGTCAAGGTGCAACCACAATTACAGACAAAAGACCTGCTCCATCTGCCTTTCACCAGGGCTCTTGAATCATTATTAAAAAAAAAAAAAAAAAATATGTATACTGTCACATTAAATAAAATAAAACTGCTGGCATTTCATTTCTCTCTCCGATCGCCATGTCTTACCCCTTGCAGCACTCTCTCTCATTTTTTTCACACACATTCACACACACACACACACACACACACACACACACACACACACACACATGATATACAGCTCCAGCAGGCGTAATGAGCCAGTGTGGCAGAGGTGTGACAACAGCAGTGCACCTTTGCAGTGACTTATAGGGTCTGGTCGCAGCGAGAGTTGCTTGAGGTGTAAATCCCACATCCCTCGGTGGTAACAAGAACACAAACAAACATAAGCACACTTTGTCCCTGCGCTCTGAATCCTCTGCCGTAGTGACACCGGGGCTCGGGATGAGAAATCTGCATGCGGTCCTCATCAGTCCTCCTTGGAACGTTGTGGTAATCCACAATGAACGCTGTATAAATGCTTTCACACAGCGGGGATGAGGGAGGCACGAGCGCGGTCCTGTAGTCATGCCAATGAGGAAGAAGGAGATTACACTGGTGGAAAAAAAGCCAGACGCAACCAACTGTACACAGAGACGATTTCATTCATGCTGTCAGGTAATGGCAGCACAGTACTGAATATCCACAGCCAACTTCTCTGCTCATCTCTGTTCATTAAGTGAAAAGATATCATCTGTACAAAGGCCGCCCACCTTGGTTCTTACAGGCGGGGAAGAAAATCCATACATCGACAAACCTTTTATAACCGTCTTTCTCTGTGGGCCAGATAGTCACATGCCTTTTTAGCCTTCGCTGTAACCTCAGAGGCCGTGGTGGATTCTATCTAATTTCTGGTGTTTGATTAAATTTGAGCATGCTCAGGTTTGAACAAAACAGCTTAGGTCAAGTATCATAGCCTTCTTTAGAAGAGATGTGGGACACTGATCGTGCTCTGGCCTTGAAGAGTATGGTAGAGATGGCCTAGATACACCTAGGTACTTCACATACCTGATGTTACCTTTGTTTGCCAGCAGTCTCTGGGTTTTGGCTTCTGAGAGAACTTGTGGAGGTGGTGCATGTAGCTGCTAATTGAAGGCTTTTGGCAGAGAGCCTTGAACTCTGTGTGGACTAATCACTGGAATTAAGCAGTTAACCTTTACTGTGTCGCCTGGGCTCGATCTTTCACTGCTAAAGCGTGTTATATGGCCCTTTCTCTCAGCGCTGCAGGAGCCTCTGCTTCACACTGTGTATACTGTAGTCAACTCACTATACAAACTGGTATCAATGTTTATTTAGTTAGTTTGTTCTTTTTTATTTATTTCTCTATTTACCGTGAGTTGTTGTTGCTGGAATGAACGTTTTGAATCACTACTGCTATACTGCATGGCAGCATTTTGGTCAGCGGTAGTGGACACTGTGGTCTGTGTTATTCGCGTCAGTGCAAAATCTAATAAATATGACTGTTGATGTCTCATTTTGATAGCAAAGAAGCATGGCGTTAATGATTTTAATTTAACTGTTTGATGGAATGAGCTGAATGAAACTGAATATAACTAGAATTTAGTTTAGGACAGAGAATAATCCAAATGTGCAGATGAGTTAAATGCTAATCAGAATATTTCTAATATAATGAATACATTGTTGAATGTGATTATATTTTCCCAAACAGTCTAAGCGATCACTGAAAATGTACACTACCATTCAAAAGTATTTTATATTTAGATTAAATTGTATATTTTTATCAGATTTTGAATGACTTCTATGTTCACCAAGGCTACCTTTATTTAATCAAAAATACAGTAAAATTGTAATATTGTTAAATATTATTGCAATTTAAAATAACTGTTTACTATTTTAATATATGTTAAAATGTCATTTATTCCTGTGATGGCTAAAAGGTTAGAATTTTCAACCGACATTACTTCAGTTTTCAATGTGTCATGATCCTTTAGAAATCATTCTAATATGCTGATTTGAAAAAAAAAAACATTTATTATTATTATTATTATTATTAATGTTGAAAACAGTTGCTTGATATTTTATCGTGGTATTCCTTACTGAACAACAGTATCCATTTAACTTCAGTGTACTCAGAAGCTTTTATTTTAGGGCTACTTTGTACAGATTGGATTTAGTTTGTTGATGCAACTTTTATGTGTTTTATACATCTTTTAAATGTTTGTACATAAGGGGGGGAAAAAAAATCAAGTTTGATCTGTTACAGCTCATTATTGTCTGCCAAAATGTTGCTTTCATCTAGTCAAGTCAAGTCACCTTTATTCATGTCGTGCTTTTAACAATACAGATTGTGTCAAAGCAACTTTACTGTATTAAATAGGAAAAGTAGAAAACTTTTTATTTTTATCTTATTTTAAAATTTGTATCTACTAAAATTATATTCAGTTTCTGTCAGAGAAAATGGACTGTTAATTAATGAGTAACAGTTGACAAAATAGTTTGAGGCTTTTTCATTAAGAGTAAAAAATGATGACTAAAAAAAATTTACACTGGTTACAGCTCTGCTTTAATTCAATGAGAATGTCATAATATGCCTTACTATGCTGTTGTTCTTTTTTCCCCCTCCAGTTCTGGTAGATTATATCTGAACAGAACAAAGCCGAATTTGCTGCTAAATTTGCTTACTTGCTGAGAGCTCTGGCAGCTAGGCTAATTTCTCCATCATTTTGGATTGCAATCATTCAATCCTGATTACTTAAACACTTGATTAATATTATTTAAACCTTCTAATTGCTCACTGGTATAGTGATTGTGGGCTGCTAAGTCATCATCCAGTGAGTCAGTGGATGCTTGGCACGGCTAGGCATCTCGCTTCTGCAGACGGCACCCTGCGTCAGGGGAACTGCAGGCAGAAGGGCTTATCCCAGGCTCCCTCAACCCATGAAAGCCTAGGAGCCATACTGGGAGGATAGAGTAATCTTGTCAAGAATGGATGTCGCTATTGTGCTTTTTGGTGTGTAGTTGGCAGCATGGTTAACTGAGAGTAAACGTGGGCAGGAGAGGTGTAGACAACAGGAGCGGGTGGGAGTAAAAAACCTATTTTGAGATCTTTAAGAACAGTCCCCATTCACTGCTGCCTTCTACCCGAGCACCAGAATAACAACAAAAGAGGAAGTAAACCCCTGCTTCCGGTGCATTCTAGCATTTTGACACTTCCTGTTGTTGGTGTCCGTTGCTGCTTGGCAGCCATTTTGAGAAAAACAAAAAAGTAACCATGGTGAATCAATTGCCCCGGTTGTCTCAGTGACACACCTGCAAGATTGTCTGGAGCCAGCGAAGTGTGGCACTGACCTTTATTGCAAATGAACAATTTTTGTTTAATGATCCTGCTTGAGAGAGTTAGAAACAATAAATAAATAGAATAACCCAGAGAGAGCAAAGACCTTGTGTGATGCTCTTGTACACTTGAATCAATAATCAGCATTCGAGCATGTTCTGCATTGTTTCACACCATTGTGATTCTGTGTAAATACATTTAGGCCACCTTTGTGCAGCATTAGAAAGTCTGTGTAAACACATTATATTTGCCTGCTTTGATGCCGGTTGTACATGTATATGTAGATCCATGCTTCTCAACCGGGGGATCGGGGCTCTTGGGAGGCCTCAGCAAACACTCCGAGAGGGCGTCAAGATGACTTTAAACACGGAAACAAATCTAGTGAACAATTTTCACTCAGAAATTTCTAGTAAATTTCACATATAATCAATAAGGAAATTTTTTTTTTTTTCTTTTGTTTTTTTCTTTTTTTTTTTTTTTTTTTTTTTTTTTTTTTTTAGGAATTGGCAAGTAAAACAATAATAAAAAAACACGATTTTAATTAGACTTAGAAAAAAGTCAATTAAAAGCATTTTTTATTTTTTATTAATAAACAATTCACTTTTTATGCCAAGCTCTAAACTATTTTATTGGGTGAAAAATATTTTTTAACAACCTTATTAATTGTTTATCCTTTGTAGGGTTTTTCAGCTCTAAAAAGGGAAATATTTATGACTAATTATAACTGGTTATGATTAATAATAAATATTTAGATTATATCTTCGAATTAACTGTAGCAGAATCAATATTACAATTATTTGATCTGTCCGTCCACCGAGCAAACAATATAATAATTTATCTATTCAAGGAAAGATTATTTTCCTTGCCAAGGAAAGTAGCTTTCCTTCTTTATGCAGTGCTAGCAGTAATTTAGCAAAATGTAGCAAGGGTTCAACACATTCATTGACTTCGAATTGTGAGAAGCAAACAGAGACAATCAGTTGTGAATATAAGGGATTTAATAAATGAAACTATATCTAACATATAACTAACTAAAACATATAAACACAGAATGAAACAAAGTAAGGAAAAAAAGGGAGAGAAAAGAAAAGAATGGCAGTATTTCACATCACCTAACCACAACCTCTGAAAATCATCAAAGAATCCAAAAATCACCTTAAAAAGGGTCTGAACCTTAAACACGCATCTGAATATTTTTAAGCGGTTACTTGCATTGGTTTCGATTTCTGAAGAAGAGTCCGGATGCGGTAGACACAGGAGGTCTTTTGATGAGTTCGTGAGGAGTGAGCTGGAAGTTTTTACTTCTGGTTCTTCTGACGAAGGAAAAGTCCACAGCGACTAAAGTTACTTGAAGATAAAAACTGCCGGAAAATAGAAACTCAAGAGGAAGATCTTGAGAGTCTTCGAAAAGTGTTGTCTCAAAACGAAGAAGAGTTTCTGAGCAAAGATTATTTTGGGCTAATCACTTTTGAGGGTTCCTATGCACACCCCCCTTTTGGGTGGAATGGCCAATCAGAGGCATGAATTTTGAGCGGGAGAAGTTTTCTTTGTTTCCCTTTATGGTCCATTTGCATGTTTTTGGCCGGTCTGGAATTGGTGCAGTTTTAATCCAAAATATAGTATAAATCGTATGATGCATTTCACAATCACATACTGTACATCATTATTCGAGGAATAAAAAGCAGATAATATTGATACCAAGAAACAAACATTTAGAATAGATTAAACCAAAAATACATACATACACCTGAATATCAGTGTTTAGGGCTTTAACTAATAAAAATAACGAGTGGTAACTCAGCTAATCTAATAGGGAAACGTACAAACAACACATGCAATATACCAGATATATTTGTAGAGTATAATAGAGTAAAGGTCTTTACGTGTGTGTGTGTGTGGTGTGTGTGTGTGTGTGTGTGTGTGTGAGTTTGCTTGTCAGACTGGCCCATTGTGCTGGCCCCCGCGGGGGTCATTAGTCTCTTTGGAGGTGTTTGGAAACTCCAAATGAGGCGAGTGTGGGAAACTGTTTAGCATCTCATTGATAGTGGGGGGGAACCATTGGCGATTTAGCACCCATATAAATGTAGAATGTGGGGTCATGTCTGTAATTTATATGCAAATGTCAAAGGCTAAAAGGGTCTCTTAATCCATAAAACCCAAAGATCATGCATGATTCTACGCAGACGCTACACCTTGTTAATAATTATCCTTAAATATAATTCATGAACGATTAGAAGGGTCCTATACATTGATTGGTTAAAAAGACGGGTCGCCCTGTAAAACATTCAGCTCTTAAAATTCCTTTAATATATCTACTTTAATATATCATGGTGGACAATTGGAGACCTTGAAGTTATAAAGGCTGAGAACCACCGATGTAAATTCTAGGCACATTTTACCATAAAATAGTGTCATAATGCTGCATAGAAGTAGGCTTACAGTATTACACAAACACACACACACACAAAAGCACTCGCTCACCCACATATCAGTCGCAAATGACTTTTCTCACATCTCCATCTCGACAATGTCCAAACATGATCCATTCTAGTCCAGACATCCTAAAAATACTGATTAGATCCAACAAAACGAAGCAAATCTTGTCACAGGCCCTGTTGTAGTACAAGGTTTTAACATGCTAATGCACTGGGTGGGTTTTGCAGACAAAATTTCATCTAATTTCAATTCCTCCTTTCCTCTTCTTGGCATTGAGGGGTTGCATGAAAAATTCAAGCCGTTATAATATGAGATCCAATTGAATCATGAATCCTTAATGGCTATCAGGCCTGCATAGCCCGGCCTCTGGAATTACACTCAAAGAATGGATGACGTTTTGTGTACGAGCCAGTTGCCTGTGTATTTGTGTATATATACCTAATAATATATATATATATATATATATATATATATATATAATGTGTGTGGTGGTGTGTGTGTTATGTGTATGTGGATGTGTGTGTGTGTGTGTGTGTGGGTGGCGTGAGGAGGATGCAGTGGTGATGAACAGAATAAGAGCCTGTGTAGTGCTTCTCATGCAGGCGTGAGCTAACACCTGCATGGTACAGAGATGAAGGGAAAAATAGGCAGAGCATGTCAGAAAAGGATTGGAGACACACTACTCCACACGTATTGGCTTGTGTCTTAAAGTTCATTAGCTTGTGTGAGCTATCGGGCATTTTCAAAAAATATAGGGTGTCTGTTGTGTGTCTTTGATACAGGAAATTCTTATGTGTTCAGAGTGAACATTGGTTCTTTGTCTGCCTTTCTTTTTTTTATTATAGCACGCTCTCAGGCAAACACAAACACATACATAAAGCCTGACGTGCAATCACACAGGAACATGAACACATAAGCAGTGACAGACGGTGTGCCGGAAATTCTTGGCCAATAACAGATCCGTGATGTCATGCCAAACATTACAGGGTGCACACATTACAAATGCAAGGTCACTGTCATGCTGCCGCTGTGTATTTTTATCTGCGCGAAGGAAGCTGAAAACATGTTAGGTAGCTTTTCTCGTGCTCGCCTAGCTTTATGGCTCAATATTTTCGCAAATCCTGAAACGATGCACACTTAGTCAAAGGGTGTGACCAGGCTAGCCAGTTGCACTCCTGCGGATCGATGCAATCTCACATTGCCATGTTTCAGCCCATTTGTCTGTGTCTCCATGATACTTTTATAAACGTTCCAGGGCATGTTTCTTCAGTTCAAGAAGGCATTCTGGTGTCAGTGTGTTGTTGTTTTTCCTCCAGACTGCAGTAAAACGGTAATGCAACTTTTGCTTATCACTCGGTTGTGGACATGTGCTGTGTCTGCAGCCAGAAATCTATCACAGAAACGGCCCGCCCATGCGCATGACCGTTTTCTTTTGTTAATTAACGTGTAGTGTTTTCATAAATACTGTGCTGATATCGCAGACTTGATAATTACTGTGCTCCTGCACACCCGGCCTCTTTATTAGTTTCCTGACAAAGGTCTGTCTCGTCAGCTACACCGCTGCAGGGCCAAGAAAACGTACTCCCCCTGCCTCTCTCATTCGTGACCTGAAATGAATCAGATGATAACTGACACCCCCTAACATCTGGATATTGGTAATAAAGCTAGGAACACTTGATTTAAATTCAGTCACAGAGCTTTTTACTTTTTAAGTAACAGCAGACATTGGGTCTTACTCACTTACCATGTAAACACATGTATTTGTGTGTAAAACTTGTGTGTGGGGGAATGTTTTTGTACATAAATTATTATTCATCAATGAGTTCACACTTAATTTTAAAATTAAAATTTAGGAATACATTTGGAACCAACTGAAACCACTTTCTCACAAATAAATTCTTACTTTTATTCAGCAAAAGTGACAGTGAAGGCATTTACTCTGAACTTTAGATTTATAAAAGTATAAAAGAGTTCTGACTCAAAAAAAGTGTTTTCCACAAAAAGGTCCTACTAGGTGTCTCTAAATATTATGTAGTTAATATTAAAATAATGAATTTTTAGGTAATATGTACCTGTTTTGTTCATGTTGATTGCAAAACACTTTTGCTGCTATTGTGGTGTGAAATGGGTAAGGTTAGAGACAGGTTTGATGGTCTGGTTAAGTTTAAGGAGATGTATCTACAGAAATTAATTACAGATGTAATGACAGGATGGTATTTTAAAATACAACAATGTAAAAACATGTATGTACACAATAAGTGCATTGTACCAAATGATTAATTTAAATTAAGTGCATAGTAGTTAAGGACACTTAATATAAGGTGGGTCCCACAAAACTATTAAACAGCACAACTGTTTTCAACATTGAAAGTAATAAGCAATGTTTCTTAATCACCAAATCAGCATATAAGAATGATTTCTGAATGATCATGTTACACTAAATACTGGAGTAATGGCTGCTAAAAAATTCAGCCTTGCCATCACGGGAATACATTTTACAATATATTCAAATGGAAAACATTTGTTTTAAATTTTAAGAATATTTTACAATGTTACTGTATTTTTCATCAAACAAATGCAGACTTGGTGAGCATAAGAGACTTCTTTTAAAAAAAAACATTAAAATATCTTACGGACCCAGTCTTTTGAATGGTAGTGTATAATTAAAAATTGAATAAATACTGTAAGTGACTCGGTCTTATTGTAGGGTAATACAAATGAACTGCGAGATATTTGTATCTAGGCCTCTATTAAAAAAGTGTTTATGATGTCTGACTACCTGTAGGCGCAAGCTCGAACGTTTAGAATTAATCCAGATTTATAAACATTTGAACAAGGAAAAATATACATGTGTAACGAATCAGCTCATGGGAAATATGAAAATTAACCATAACTAGTTATGATTAACTATTCATATTAGATCGCTGTAGATATTTAGCTGACCTCTCAGGGTCACCTGTCTTGTCAATTCTAAGAACGTTAATTTCCCTGGTTAAGGGAAATAACTTTTTACTGTACAATTCTACAAAAGCTTAAATCTGCATGAATAAGTGACTCCAGTTATAAGCAAACAAAGAACCACGTCAAGTGTGATACAAGTAAGGTTTTATTAAACCTACATAAAACACTTAAAACTAGTATAAAATACTACATAAACACTTAAACTAGCCTAACATACTACATAAACACATTAAGCTTGTCTAACATACACATACACACACACAGATATAGTTGGTATAGGAAAGGGTTAAAGTTAACTCAGTACAGAAAGAGGCATAAGGAATGAAATTTATGGAAACATTTGCATATTCAGCACATCTACACCTGAGGGAAACGTCAGATTCTCAGTTCAAACACACCTTGTAAAAAAGGTGTAACTGATACTTAATGTTTCAATTAATAAGACTAAGTTTGATACGTGCGAGTCTCGGCTGTCTGAAAGAGAATCCTGATGCAATCTTAAGGCCCAAGACCTTGCTGAAGTTAGTTGATGAGAAAGAACCAGTCTGGAGTCAGAGAATCTTGATTGAAATGGAAAAGACAAGGCCGAAGAAAGGCCTGGCACAATGCTTTGGTATCCTGAAGCGTTTTTTCTCACATCATCTTTGCTTCTGACCGAACCACCAACTGGGCGGGTCACATGAAGTACGGCCTTTAAAGAATCCAAAGATTCACGCCTCTCAAGATGGGCTTGTCCAATGAGAGAGATGGAAATTCCGAGCGGGAGGTGGCAATTGCTGGAGGGTTTACGACTCTTTGTCTCTAAGCATGGTAATTTGCAAATGGACTTGAATCGAAATTACTAAAAGTTATCAGGACCCTAATATATATTGCCTATATACCAACATATAATATACACACTCGTTTAGATCATCAGAAGGCGAATTCATAGATACTAAACACGGTATATGTAAGGTTATATGAATGAGTGGTTTATTGTAAGCATGAATAAAATAGTCTATAATCCAACAGATTAATACAAAACAGCAATAATATACACAATGGCCTCAAGAATATGTGTGTTCATTCAAAGAAAGGTTTTCCTATGAATTAATTAGTAGAAAAGTCCATTTCTACTGTGCATTTGTGCCTCTTGCTTCTGTGAAATGCAGCTGAGAGTATCAGCTCACATTCCACAAGGTTGTAAAAGTATCGGGTGTCCAGGTTACCATGAAACCAGGGGCCTGTTCGGCTTCCTGGGTTGTTACAGAGTATTTGTTAAATCTAGCTAATAAAATATATATTGTGTGTTTGGGTGGTCCAGACGCTACACATGCACCTCTTGAATCCATCCAAAAGTTTATAATAGCTTAAATTATGTAATTATTAATGAATGACATACATTTATGTCCTCATAATTTGTATGGTTTGTTATGTATGCATCATGAAGAACTAAAGTAGATCTGAATATTCAGACTTACTCATTTCATTCGAAAATGTTCCATTTTCAACAACAACAAAAGAGAAACACTTTATTTATTTATAAAATTAGATTTTTTTTTTCAGCAGAATGTAAAAGTATGTCATATAATGAATGGAGAGACATTTCTTTGTTTAAAAAACATTTTGTTTGCATTGAAATGTGCTTCTCTATAACCCTTTGTATATAGCGAACACCACTGCAGCATCACTCTATTTTCTCCTTGCCTAGGCTTGAATCCATAATAAGGTGAATATGATGGCGAAATGACAAGGAGGAAAAGCAGATTACAGTGGTAATGCTAAGGCTGTTGGAAGGGCCTGTACATATGTTATTGAATTTTTTGGGATCCCTTGCCAGTAGTTTTGTTCTTGCCAATACAAATCACACTCTGCAGGTGAGGCTCTGGGGAATAGGTCACTGAGGTTTGATCTGAAAGTACTGAGGCTGGAAAAGCACAGAGAAAGAGAGAGAGATGCAGTCATATTATTTTACTGCTCCTCTCAATATATTATATCGCCACACTTTATAATGGAAAGTTAACTTTTATTGTATCATATGTGTGAGTGGTAGCAGTGCTCAGTGATAAGGGCACATCCTGTGTGTGGGAGTACAATCTGGACCTGGAGAGGGTGGATGGCGATGGGAACTAACTACGAGTGAGAGGGGCTGGACTGGATGTGTCTGTTAGAGAAAATAAATACTACTAATGACCATTAGGAGTTCAGTTTTCACCCTCCAGGGATTGGTGAAAGGGCTTTCGCCTTGTCAGTTGATTAGTGCAAATTGTGGAGGCCGGATCTAGCATGTTAAGTAAACGGGACTGAGAAGTGTAGCATTATCTGGGGAAGACTAATGGAGCAGCCCAGAGTTCATCCTGAGCCGCATATACGGAACCACTTATAGAAATCAGATAATAAAATCAAAAATTGAGCCACCTCCCCATCCCACCCCAAACACCACACACACCACTTTCCTCAAGCTGCTTTTCCACTAGTCTTGCTTATTTGCATATGTAAATTAACCCTATATATGGATCTTTCTTCTTGGATTTGGCCTCTTGCGAAGGAAATTACAGCCAAAGCAATTAGTAGTTGACGGAGCAATATCGCTGAAATGATCGCATGAGGTGCAAACAGAGCCACGTTTGATGTGTTCAGATGAATCCATAATTGGACAAGGGCTGGGAGGGATAAGACCATGTCATACACGCCTGGACATGTTCTCTCGCCTCTGATATGCTAATGGTGTAGGTTTAGCATAAACCATATAATCTTGTTTACTGGGTAAACTCGCGTTCAATTTCAGGCTGAGATGGAGATTGAGAGATGAATGTGGGTGGATGACGAATAAGCTTGAACGTCACATGCACTGCAGGTAACTTATGAGACATTTATTGATGATTCAATATTTGTACTCATCAATGCTTCTTCATGATTTATTACTTCTTAAAAAAGACATAAGGCAATAATCAGTGATTGCCATATAAACCAAGCTGTGAGATCCTATGGAACAAACATTGTATAATAGTCGAGAGTCCTTGTTAAACAAATGTCTCATATTGGCTCATAGATATACACAAACCCCATAATTACTCATGGAAAAGACAAATTGAAGCAGACCCATATGATGATGCATCTTCTGCTGTACATGTGCGAATAATAAACCAGCAGATGTATTGTAAATATGTAGCCTTATCCTGAATGAAAAGACAGCAGGCAGTTTATTGCACTACATTTTTATGTCTGTGCTCTTAACCATGCGTTGGATACAAACATGCCAGAAAATGTTAAAATGAATGCCTCTGTAGTGCTTCAGATATGTTGGGAGTGCTATTTGGAATTAGTCTTTTGGAATACAGTATCATTATTATGAAGTGATACAGACAGTGTTTTGAGTTATGAGGTTATCTGTACAGTGATCCGGTAACAATACATGCAATCACATTCATCACTGACTTTTTTGCCCCTTACGGGACTAGGAAAATAATGTGTATTAAGCTAAAATCATAATGGGAACGCATAAGAAAGGAAACAACAAATCGGTGGGGCAAAAGATAACATACCTGGTACCTCATTGTAAACAATAAAACCTCGGGTTGTAAATGGGATCTGAGAAAGTAGAGGATATTTCACCCAAAAATTCAAATTTGCTGAAAGATTTCTCACCCTCAGACAATCCAAGATGTAGATTGAGTTTGTTTCTTCATCAGAACAGATTTAGAGAAATTTAGCATTACATAACTTGCTCACTAATGGATCCTCTGCAGCGAATGGGTGCTGTAGCGTCTGGACCAATCCAACACGCTATATATTCTCTTTTTATATAACAAATACTCTGTAACCTCAGTTAACAAACCATATGAGGACATATGGACCCTTCCCCCCGAAATGCGTAACACACCAGGAAGCCGAACAGGCACCTGGTTGCATGGCAACAAACGCTGATATCACTGGGTTTATTGGCCAAAAGTATGTAAAGCAGGGAAAATCCCTGCACGTCCCAGGGCAAGAGGCAGTGTAGAAATTGACTTTTCTACTAATTAATTCATAGGAAAACCTTTTATTTGAATGAACACACATTTTCTTCAGGCCATTGGGTATATTATTGTCATTTGTGTATTTTGTCTTTGATATTTTTAGATTATTTTAGTATGCTTGTGAGGGAACCCATTCATGATCATCCCTTTTCACTATATGTAATCTTACCTTGTTTAGTATCTCTGAATTTGCCTTCTTATGATCGAAACAAACGTGTATACTATATGTTGGTACATAGGCAATATATATCAGGGCCCTGAGAATCGTTAGTAATTTCGATTTAAGTCCATTTGCAAATTACCATGCTTAGAAACAAAGGGTCGTAAACCCTCCAGCAATGGCCACCTCCCGCTCGGAAATTCCATTTTGCTCATTGGACAAGCCCATCTTGAAAGGCGGAGAACTTCTCCGACCTTAAAGGCCCGGCTCCAGGGACCCCAGTCGGTGGTTCGGTCTTAAGCAAAGATGAAGATGTGAGAAAAAACGCTTCAGGATACCAAAGCATATGTGCCAGGCCTTTCTTCGGCCTAGTACTTTCCATTCATCAAGTGACTCTGACTCAAACTGGTTCCTTTCATCAACTAATTTCAGCAAGATATTGGACCTTAAGAGTTGCATAGGAATCTCTTTCAGACATACGAGACATGCAAGTATTCAAACTTAGGTTTTATTAATTGATACATTAAGTATAATTTACACCTTTTTACAAAGGTGTGTTCGAACTAAGAATCTGACGTATCCCTCAGGTTTTAGATCTGCTGAATATACAAAGTGTTCCATAAAATTCATTCTTATGCCTCTTCGTGCTGAGTGAACACTTTACCATTTCCTATAACCAACATGTACGTGCCTGTGTGTGTGTGTGTATGTGTATGTTCGACCAGTTTAAGTGTTTATGTAGTATATTAGACTAGTTTAAGTGTTTATGTAGATAATAAAACCTTACTTGTATCACACTGAGTTTTCTTTTTTGGGTTCAATTTTTTGTTTGTTTGTCATAACCGGAGTGATAATCATGCAGATTACGTTACAAACTTATAGAATTGTACAGGAAGAAAGTTATTTCCCTTAACCAGGAAATGAACACTCTTAGAATTGACAAGACAGTTGACACTGAGAGGTCAGCTAAATATCTACAGCGGATCTAAACTATGAATAGTTAATTATAACTAGTTAAGGTTAATTATTCATATTTCCTGTCGTTGAGCTAAATTCGACAGGCCAAATAACATCATTAAGGCGGGTCAAAAACTTGAAACCATTGCTTCTGGACAAAATATGTGGCAGTACTCCATAATAACACTTCCACCAGTGAAAAATTCCATCCCCTGTTGTCCTCTCACATCAAAAACCACCAACATAATGTTAGAACTGTTTTGCTTGTATTGCTTGATAATGTTGCTTGATCCTTTGCCGGGGTCCAACCTGCTCCTGGAGAGTTAACGCCTGCAGATTACACGCTCCAACACCAGGCAAAGGTGTGCCTGACAGCAGGGTTGGGAATGAAGCTGCCTGACGGTAGCTTACGGGAAGCAGGGCTGGAGAGCCCTTAATGCATATTTCCTTGGATTCGGACAAGACAAGGGTATGGGGCATGTGGATATTGTGATGTTTTTATCAGCTGTTTATACTCTCATTCTGAAGGCACCCGTTCACTACCATTTAAAAGGATAGTTCACTGAAATGGAAATTATAAATGCCATTATTTACTCACCCTCATGCTTTTCAAAGCACGCTGTATTCTGTGGAAGAAAGAAAGTTATTAGTGAGGGTAAGTAAATGATACCAGAATTTTTATTATGAGAGGAAGTATTCCTTTAATATGATTCTACGTATCGCCTTCCTGTAGGCCCCTACTCCCTACAAATGGCCCTCTCTGATCTCATTTGGAATCCCACCCTTACTTGATATTTCCTTTGAGACAGTCTCAAGTGAAAAAAAAATATTTCTTCAGAATATGAATTTCCCTCTCTCTCTTCGATTTTTCTTTTTTTTATCTTCCTGAGTTGGCGAGCCCCCCCAAATGTAGAAAGAAAATAGGATGGGAAGAAAGAGATGGAAAATAAATAAAAGTTGTGTTGCAGCATTTTTGCCTGTGCAGTGGAATCCCTTAAAGCGATTTCATTTTTCTTCATCTCCCTGGGACCACAGGACCTTTAAACAGAGCCACGTGCTGAAATAACACAATTATAATTCCGATAGTCTTGTACAGTAAATGTAAACAGATCGCAGCCTGCCACTCTGCCCTCGTCTGTCTCCCAAAAGGCAAATAATGAGGTAGAATAGATGTAATCCCCTTGAGTAGTGGCTTTTTACCTCAGTGCTTCTTTTTTCCAAATTGAAATGTATTGGTTGGTCTACGACTGCGAGGCAGAGAGATGGACTTAAAAAATGTATGGAAGCACTGAGATTTCACCGTACGCATTAAAGTGATTTGTAAACAGTATAATATAAGACTGCTTATAAATGGTGGTGTCATTTTTTTCATCCTAACAAAAGGGAAATATCTTAATTTCCATACAATGGAGCTGTGTTTTGTCGCCAGCTTAATTTCAGGGTGTTTTTAAGTGCCAGGCTCAAAGGGGGAGATAAACAAACACAGTCCCCGCAGATATCTGTACAAGAGCAAAATGGTGGCAAACTTTGATTTGACGTCTTATGTTAAATTAGCAAATCTGGAATTCTCCAGGCAAGATTTTTTTTTTCCCAATTAATTTTTTTCACAGAATATTTTGAGTTGCATATTGTCTTGGTGGCAACGTTTGCCTTTTTGTATGTGTGTTTCAAAGCTTCTAGTGAACAGAAACACTTGTTATATGCTTTCTATTTTAGGCAGCAATTTTAAATGCATAATTGATCTTTTGCATTATTAATAGCATACAGTATTGAGATTGTTGCTCCTTCACCTCATTTCTCTCACAAACTGGTTTGCAACTTCAAAATGCAATTTGTTAGAGTGCATTTTCAACAGACTTGAGTCCTTTTTCTATGAGCTCTCGGACTGATGTATCTTAATGGTTTGGCATCAAGCTTATGCATTAACAGATTGTCCTTTCCCATACTTTTTTTCCCATTCAGGTCTTATTTTGTGTTTTATTAAACCACAGCATGGTTCATTTTAAAGTCACCATGGATTCAAATTTGACTTTTTTTATTGTTATAAATAAATCAAAATAACTTTGTCTATACGTCTCACAACCACATATCTTCTTTGACTCTGATGACGTGTGCATTGGCGTGAGGGTGTTACCTCTGTAACACCCCCCATCATATAAGGAAGAAAAGATGGTTGCTTTTTCCATTACATGCCAACTGTTAAGCCGGCATGCTAAATTAAAAAAAAACCATAAATGGATACCCAGCATGAGCTCCCATCCTACAGAGCCTTGCACTCACTCACATTTTTTTCTTTGCATGACATGACGTAAATGTCTTGACTGACAGCTCAGAGTTGACACTTTCCACTTCATAAATTTCACATTGTCTGTGCATCACTAAGCGAGTCGAGGATTGCAAGATGGTGAGAATAATAGAAAAGTTAACCCTCCTCCCAAAAACAACAACAACAAAAAACACCTTTGACTGGTTGTGCATTCCGAATCCTTGCCCGAGGATTTTGCTACGGAGTGTCTTCCCAATCTTTTTAGACAGTGAAGACAGACTCTGCATGTGACTTCCCTTCACGGCTCCCTTGCTGATTTACCTTCGGTGGGGGCGGGTCATCTGGGATCATTACATTTGCTGCTTGCCCAGGCTGGCCCCCACTAAATGACTAACTCCATGAGATTGAATTTGTATGCTAAAGGTCAGAGTAGTAGATCATGACTGCATATGTGTAAAGAAATACATTCTGGAACTTTAGTAAATAGATAAAACTTGCTGTGCTGCAAGGGGTGCATGACAACATTATGTAATGATTTGCCACATTGAGAGGTTCTGGTTTAAGTCTGATGAGGGAGATGCAAGGTGAGATTAACGGTGGCGCTTACACTTTTGCTAGCATATGTGTGTGTGTGTGTGTGTTGTGTGTGTGTGTGTCTAGGAGTAGCACGCAGTCTCATTCAGAAGTACAGCAGGAGATGCGTACAGTAATCCAGGGACCTGTCCATGTGTCATGTGTTGTCCCAAGTTATCCCAAACTTATCTGAAAGGAAATGTGTTCTACATTTGCCCTTGGCATTGTTTGTCTTGTATTGTGTTGGTTGCTGGAAAAAAGAATAGGTTGAGACCATAAATGGTGAGAGTGAGGGGTGGTTTTGAGTCTGTTTAGTGACCCATGTTTTCAAGACGGCTACGAGAGCTTTTCTAAGTATTCTACACAAGGATTGGTGGGGAATGGGAGTAAGTGTGCGGGTTACAGGAACAGTAATCAAAAATGCTCTAGTGGGACTGACAGAATCAAGGGAAGCGCGTACAGAGGGGAATTGCGAATCCTGTTTCGTAATTAATATTGTAGGAAAAGGCTGTTATGATTTTTCTTTCCGCAGAGGACAGAGACGAAGAGAGAGAGGAAGATCGCTGAGAGGCGAGAGAGAGAGAGAGAAGTAGATTATAACAGTAAAAGATAACAGATCTGCGATCATACGCATTGGGTACATTATTTTTCTCAGTGAGAGAGAGGACAAATGATAAGGGATGGAGAACGAGAAGAAAAAAAAAACCTTTCATGATATTGCTCATTTGCATCTTTTCATCTTTTCACAGCCTGACAGTAGATCAGTTCCATAGAAGAGCCAATACAAAGTTGTTTGTTATTTCTTTTTCAGGGCTATTACTCTCTCATTCTCACTTTCTTAGTTGCTTTTCTATGTTCTCAGGTCACCGGATAAGTGCCCTGGTTCTGTGGATGGAAGCATTTTTCCTCATGTTGTGACTAAATTGTTATTGGGACCTGTAAGAGCAAAGGCAGGAGCACAGGGCAAAAGTGAGATTGATGAGTGTTTGGGCACTTTCCTCAAGACCCCTGCACGTCTGGCAAGAACAAAGGCAAGCAAGTGTGACAGCCGGCATCCATCTCCCAGTCAGGGGCGACATGAAGGGGGCATGCATACATACCTACCGCCCTCCTTCCAGTTGGCCTCTATTGGCAGGAAGGACCCTGTGTGTTCGAGTGGCCTTCACTGTTAGAACCTTTGATAAGAGCAGGGATTTTCAATTCTATCTATCTATCTATCTATCTATCTATCTATCTATCTATCTATCTATCTATCTACATTCTACTATCTATTAGATATCTATCGTTGGTCTGTCTGGTTGTTCTGTGTCATTCTGTCTGTCTGTAACTTATAAACCTAGGCCTATAAACATCAAGACTTCTTTTAAAGTTTTGGAAAAACAAACAAAACAAAAACAAACAAACAAATCTTAACAAGGCTTTGTCAAGCCATCATTCAAAGTTAGTCTGGGATAAATTTGATCTTCTAGTTAAACATTACATACGTACATCTGACTTGGAATTTATTTTATTTCTACTTCCATACATTTTAATTTGAATTGCAATTCTGCATCCTGTTTGCTGCCTCCATTCAAATGAATTTCAAATTCAGGAATTAAATTGTATTTGAAATGGAATTCTCTATATAATTCAGAATGCTGCACAACTGTGCTGATAGTCCATACCACTTAGAAGCTAAGGAATGTAAGAAAAGCCATTGGAGAGAAGTTTTAAACTCTTACACAGTCAAATTCAAAACAGGAACATTTCTTCATGAATTTATACATAGCCTACATTTTCAGAAGAAACAGCAAAAGACTCAAATCCACCCGACTGTGTTTTTCCCCAACATCCGGAGTCTTAAATGGTCAGCCTGACTTCAGCGTTCATAGTGCTGGGTCTAAAAGCAGGATGGCAGTGAATTCTCCTCACAGTGGTGAGTGCATGGCACATTGTTAGAGTGTTCAGTCAGAGCAGCACATTCACCAGTGGCGCTAATCTCACTCTGCGAATGCTCTGATGTAAATTACAGGTAAGGGGAAAAAGCTGCTGACAGCTGATGTGCCTGCAGTGCAGCGTGAAATCTCTGTTGACACTACTGATGGGCATTTCAGACAGAGAATAAAAATGGATGCGTAATTTAACTGTGTTCATTTTGGAGGGTCCATTTTTATGTTTTTTTGTTTTCTCTCCATCAACAGGCACTTTATTTTGTCAGCAGGTGCAGCTGAAGTTCTATCAGCTTCAGTTGTTACGTTTGGGAATTGTCTCTTTTCACAAATGATGTAGATGTTAACCCTCTTCAGATTTAGTACATTCTTGAGGTCGTACCGATTTTCACAGTTTCTTTTTTTTTTTTTTACATACATTAAAAACAAAAAATAATGATGGGTTCAAAAGTAATTCAAAATACAGAGAAGACCTCTGTTTTTATCTTCCCAAAGAGAAAAGATGAAAGTAAAATAAATATCTGCTGTGGGAATTTATTTGCTTGGTAAACTGCTCATTTTGCCCTCTGCACACACCAAAAAATAAATGCTAGAAATACAGGTGCTAAAACAGTGCAGAAAAACAATGATGTTTTGGGACCTGTGAAATTTGTAAGATGCTTTCATCACTCAGTGTGGCTTTCATGAAATGTACAGTACACCTTAAGGGGCAAAACAAGAAAGGATGCTCACCCTTTGTATTCCTGTGCATGAAACACTACCCCTTACCTCTTGCCTGCTGGTTTTCTAATCTTCAGACTTCGGAGCCGCATAGTCACTTACAAGCACGTGTGCTCACAACAGACGCACACACATTCGGTTTGCATGCAGTTTTCAGTCTGTGAGACAAAGGAACTGCTTGTTGCCGCGTCTAATCTGCCGTGATGTGACATGTTAAAACAGAGTTCTCTGTAATTCCACATTAGAACAGACAGCTAGCATAGATAGTGCTGCCTGAGAACTGAACCCCTCTCTGTCCCTGAAGCCTTTTGTGGGGACAGCCAAAAGACACTTCAAAGAAAAGAACATGATAATTGCAGCTCCTAACAGTCCGTTGGTCTCTGCCAATGAGAGATGGATGAGTTATCTGTGTGTCTAATGGCACTGTAGCACCTTCATGGCCTTAGGGAACCACTTGAAAATAAAAATTAACATGACGTAGTTGCGTGTCGTTTTTAGTTCAATGTGATAAAGATTACAGCAGAGAAGTTAATGAATAATTAAGTAGAATATATATTATATATATAGAATATATATAGTATAGAATAGATAATATAGTATCCAGTGTTCAATAAACAATTATAGACAACAATAGAAACACAATATTCTTTTCTGTTCTTTCAAAAGAAAGAAGAAAGAGAAACAGTCTTACGACCTTGACTTTGGATGGTGAGTAGTTGTAGTTTTTTGTAGATAGTAATAACAGTCGAGATTCTAGTTTAATTTCATTGTATAGCTGTTTTCACGCTTTGTTTTATGTGTACTTCTGAAAGATGCATATTACAAATTATCCTGTTAAAATGTGGGCATGTATTGATTAATTATTAGTAGTAGTAGTAGTAGTAATTGTTGTTGTTCCATTGCTAGTTGTTTTTAGTTTGGCAGATCTTTGTATATCAGATTAGTTTTAACACACCAGAAGTTCAGAGTCACAGCCGGTCTTAAACAGGACCAGTCCTGGGCCAGACCTGATGTGTTGCTTGTGATTGTGTTACTTGTGTGAAATCAATGCATGTTTTAACAGGAGAATTGGTAATCATATCCTGTAGCAGTCCACAGTCCATTCAGCTGCTCAGTAAACAAAGCAGCGGGTAAAAACAGACTACGCTAAAATATGAAATTAGATTCTCAATCTGTATTATCTGGACACAGATAAAGCTCTTTTGTAACCAAGTTTTTTTTGTCTGGATCTGTAGTAGGATCTGCTTCATGAAAATCTATCTGTTTTTCAATTGATTACATTTGCTTTTTATAGCAATAACAATTGCTCTGTTTGGTTCCTTCTCAGCACAGTGGGAATAAATCAGGAGCACAGGAAGGCTAATCATGTACCTGGGAAGGTTACTGAGAAAGCCATTCCATTCAAAGCACTGTATGGTATTCATTAGTCAAGCATGCATCACATGTTAACTCTCGTTGTTTTGCATTAGGATATTTATTATTTTCTCTGAGTTCTATTTTCTCTGTTTTATTGAATGCATACATTATCAGATGTAGGGGGAGCTGTTAAAAATAACAAGCATTACTCTTAAATACACTCTTTTGATCACATATATAAATTCTATTGCACATTTTGTTTGGTGGAATCTCTTAGAGGCAACATGCAAACTATATTTATTAGTAAGAGAGTAAATGTGACAGCCCATTCGATAAAACAATTCTCAGTGGGTACTGCAAGAATGTAGCAGTAGGCTTATCAAGTAGCATGTAATCTTTTTCTCATGAAGAAAGTATTTATAATTACATTAATTCACTATACGAATACACTTGGCTTATTTCCTGTATGGCTCATTTTCAATATCTTAAACAGAATTATTTATATATGAGAGTCAGTGTAATTTATGATTGCATATAAAATAATGCTAAACAAAGAGTCATGGTAGCAGGTTTGGGATGACTGATACATGTTCAAATAATTCTAATCTAAACAGAATCCCCCCCCCCCCCCCCCCCCTGAATAGTGTGCTGGAATAATATAATATTTTTGCGGTTATTAGTAGTTTCAGTTAATGAATTACATAGCAGATGGTGAAAGTACAGAGTTGAGAAAAAATAGGGGAAGAGGGAAATTATAGAGATGCTGATGATGAGGAGGAGGAGAAGTGAATTAATGTTATTAGTGTCTGTTCAAATATAAATGGCATAACTTCTAAAAGCCTCTGAATACATTTCATGAATTTGCTCTTACAACATGCATGATCACCATGGAACCTTTCAGTAGGCACCATGCAGAAACTGCGGTGACCTTGAAGGCCTGTCGTAGCATATGATCTAATCCACAGTTCACTCAGTGCAAAGCAGAGCCCTACACTTGAACAATGCCTAATTAACCATTGAGAT
Source organism: Sinocyclocheilus anophthalmus (assembly GCA_018155175.1). Taxonomy (NCBI): domain Eukaryota; kingdom Metazoa; phylum Chordata; class Actinopteri; order Cypriniformes; family Cyprinidae; genus Sinocyclocheilus; species Sinocyclocheilus anophthalmus. The sequence goes on along the minus strand of JADLZN010009469.1, from coordinate 47,998 downwards.
GGTCCTTGGGTTGAGGCTCCTCTGACATTTTTGAAACGTGTGATATGACATCTCTGTAGGTGATGTGAATCTTCTCTTCTCTACCCACGTCCTCTCTGCCACTTGCCCTGACGAGGCAAAATCATTAATTTGCAATGGCGGGCTTAACACTGCACTTTAGTGTGCAGTCGGCAGGCAGAGAGGGATGGAGGGGTCCTCATTACGGAGCTGCTGATTGTTCCTCTGGCTACTATAAAGATTCATCGCTAGCAGCCACTGACATATTTTCTCCTGAACTGACAATAAAAGCTGCACTCCACAGCAGTGGTACAGAGAGAAGCGGGTGTAAAAACCCACTGTTGTTCCTGTTCAGCTCCAGTCGGGCAGCTCTGAATGCTAATCCACACCAGTGTGCCTGTTGTTCCTGTTCAGCTCCAGTCGGGCAGCTCTGAATGCTAATCCACACCAGTGTGCTGGCAGATTTAAGACTTCCCGGGATTTTACATTTCTCTTGCAGTTATTCTTCAGCTCTGTATTTCTCAGTGTCTTGTACTCAATGTTTTCAATCAAATTTATTATGAGAATAACTTAATATTATGATTCTGTTGTTTTCTTTGACCTACTTTCTCCATTTTTTTTTACCTTTAGTGGAGTGACTTTTTCTTAGTTTATATTAGAGTATTGAAACAAAAGTCCCCCCCAAAAATTTACAACTACCAGATCCCTTTCCATTATATGTGTGTTAAGAGAGTTCAAAATGTGGATGCCGTCAGATGTTAGAGCACTGGAGTTGCCCTGGCAACCCGGATAATGACAGACTGCCTCCTCTCCGCAGCCAATTCAGTCGATTGTTTGCACATTGAGATTAAGCGATCATTCGTCAGAATGAGAATGGTGTGAGCACAAGCCTGAAACATTGTCTGTACACATAGGGCATAGGGATGAACAAATGGAGGAAGTGAAGTTGTGCAGTTGTGACATTTTGTTTATATATTGTAGGGATCCATAATAATATATCATTCGTTTTATCAATTACATGAAGAGAGAATCAGATGAAAGAGAAAAAAAAAAGTTTTCCATCAGAAAAAGCATATCATTAATTTGGGCTAATTTAGGGATTTTCGTAGAGCAAAGACTGTTGTGAAGCTGATGTTTTAATGAGATAGATCTTTCATGTGGAATGATAGGACAATTAGGAGAACAAAAGTGCAAGGTGTGACAATTTAAGTGTGTGTGCTTTGTCAGTGTCTGGAAACGGCACCGCTGAGGCAACATATGCATAAAACCATAGTTATTAAGCAATTGCATTTTCTTTTTCTTTATTTCTTAAGTCTGCATTTCAAAGCTCACGCGGTCCTTGTTACTGCAGTCTCAGGTGTACTTCCACCTGGCGCCAGGCTGTATATATTACCGCCTCAAGAAATGGAACTGAAGTTGCTGTACATGATGTAGCTACAGAACTGATGGGAGTTATGTGAGGAAGAAAAGTCTAAAAATGTAATTTCAGACATTTTAAAATTCAAAAGTTCTGAAGCCCTCTCAGCCCTCATGTTATGCTGAAGCCATTCTTATTCTTATTCGTATTCTTATTCTTATAAATATCGATGATTATAATAGTAATAATAATAATAATATGATTTTTGAGAGATCATTCTAATATGCTGATGTGATTCTCAAGAAACATTTCGTATTATCAATTTTCAAAACAGTTGTGCTTCTTAATATTTTGTGATCAGTAGATGAATAGTGATTCGATTTATAAAACTATTGTTCCAATTTGTTCAGTCTACCGACTTTCTGTCCATTTTCCCTCTGAGAAGCAGTCAAGGATAGTCTTGCCTTTATTTATTTATTTTTCACACACAACCCAATTGCCTTCTCGTTCTGGAACTGTGGCCTGGTGACTGGTTTCAAGTTGGTAACAGGGCCCTGAGGCAGGTGTGAGCAAAACGCTTTGACCTCCATCCTCTACTAGTGATGTATGAAGAGTTGAATGACAGATATATGGGTTACACAACCCAAGCATCACCTGGAAATCCAGGACTTAGCCTGCCCTTTTGCATTTTTTTTTTTGTTCAGCCATTACAGTAAAACACTTGAATTTCAAAGAGACTATGCAGCTCTGCACTTGACGGTGGGCTTGAATTATTTTACATGATTGATTGCAGCTCGGTCCGGTGTGGACGCCATTGATATGGTCATGCTCGAGTGGTATTAGCTGCAACTGGAAGTAGCCTCAATCCCCCTCCTCTGTTTCTCTTTTTAGCTCCATACGGATTTGGACATGGGGAATAAGAACATCAAGTATGTGTTGGCAGGGGAAGGGGCAGGCACCATCTTCGCAATCAATGAGAGGACGGGGGACATTCACGCCATGAAAAGGCTAGACAGGGAGGAGAAGGCTGAGTACACGCTCACGGCACAGGTCATCGACAGAGACACCAACCAACCTCTGGAACCACCGTCAGAGTTCATCATCAAAGTGCAAGACATCAATGACAACCCCCCACAGTTCAATGAGGGGCCTTACAAAGGTTCAGTGCCAGAGATGTCCCAAGTGGGTAAGTGATCTCCTTTCATCATCTCTGGTTGTTTCAGCTGAACAATGACACAAGGCCCTTTATCTCGCAATGAAATGAGGCAGACAAAAGCTTTGACAAAATACACAAGTAATAGAGATTTCATGATCTAAAAATAGACAAAGAGAAATCGGAGATGACAGGAATTTCTCATTATTATGTCTGGAGATTGATACAACAATACATGACATGTATACTGGTGCACATAGTCATAATGGGGTCTGCCACTGAGATTATCTTGTATGACCATAAAAAAAAGAAAAACCTATTGTTGTTTTTCATGCCACATAATGTATTCACAAGTTCACAAGCATTTGTAGTAATGCATTCTAATGAATGTCTCCTTAAGACTTGCTTTAAATAGAGCTCATAGTTAGTTGACAAAGCCTGCTTGAAATTTCTCCATACAAACCCAAGCCTGACCTTGAGATGGATCTTGGATATGAGAAAGGAATCTCTGAAAATTTGATAATAGATAACTCTCATGACATCCTGAAAGCCCTGTTGTGCTGCAATGTAGTGTTTTGCGGTGAAAAAATATTTTTTTATGCAAAGTATACAGGAATCTGTTGTGTATTTTTCTACTCTTGTGCTGGGGAATAGCTGTATAAACTCATGACTTGTTTTGTTTTTGCGGTTGATGGTTTATAAACAACATGAAATAATGTAATGCAGAGAGGATAACTATATTCCTTAATATAGATTAAAGATGAGAGTACTCTGAGCTACAGGAAGCGCCATTAATAAAATGATTGATGTCAATTTGAGCAGTAAAACAGCATTAAATCTGCCCCGTGCTTCAAGTGTTTTTCAAATCCTGATCCAAGGCTCACTTTTGAAGTGTAGAATGCAGCCGGGGGAATGGTGCTCTTCTCCAGGTACATTATAACCCACTCATGTGTAACACAGAGCTTCCTTGTTTCCTTTAAAACCTTGGGTTCTTCATATGGGCATTTTCTCCTCAGTGTTTGTTCTTTGTCATATTTTCTGTGCACTTACAGCATACAGAATTGGAGCTGTATGTGAGAGTATTTGTCTCTCTACTGCTTTCAGACTAATGCACTCAAATTAAATCCTCAGTGTAGTTTTCCGAGGGGTTTGACAGTGAAGTGTGGGATGCAGCAGACGGTGGGGGTGAAGAGCGCAGTGGTGGAGGAGGGCAGGAAGGAGAATATGGCAAAAGATGCCTGAAGTTGACTTCTTTCACAATTGTTCTTTCCTTTTGTCACTGCTGATCAATTAAACATTAGTTGATGTTCTCTTGTTTGCTTGAAAGGCATTCTCTTATAAAGTATTAATGTTGTGGGAGACACTCATAGAGAGAATCAAAAGCTCTTTGGCTGGAAGAGAAAAACAACAAACAGACAAACAAGGAAGCCTCTTTTATTTCCTGTCTCATGTACACAAATCACAGAAGTTTATCTCTCATGCTGATGTTGCATGTTTTGTTTTCGAATAATGGCCTGCCAATAAGCTTTGTGAGGAAGTTGTGAAGTTTGTTTGGGTTCTTGAATTTCAGTTGAGGAACCAAACCAATTGGTATTCATTTATTTGTGTTGTAGCTTACGGTAGGTTGTCGATGATGGAATTGTAGTTAGTACAGGTATACAAACTTGAACTGCTAGTTTATTACTTTGTTCAACACTAGACATGTTTTTAACCAGACACATTTATTAAAGTCACTATTGAAGTATTTGGATATAACTGTATCTATGTTATAGCGTTGTCAAAAATGTTGATATGTCGATACATATCAATTCTGAATATTTGGTTTCAGTACTCACTACTCATTTTACACAGTATTAATACAACGATTCTAGCTGTGTTTTCTCACTTTCTCTTCTGTCTGACAGCGAGTTTTTACACACGTACAGCTATGAACTCCATTATCTGCATGTGCTGTACGTTGAGTGTGCTTTTGGGAATGCAATGTGTGCGAGTTACACTTTGTTTTCACATTCACATCATTTCCAACATTTTTGTAAACCGTAGTTCACAGTGTTTAACTAGATTTGTAAGTAGAAGCTTTTATATACCTGTTATCACAGAAACTTAAATGCTTTCCCACCACCAAAATAAAAGGTTTAAGTCTTGCAAGTGAAGAAATAAAGATGTAAGTATAATAATGTTACTTCTGTAGTGTAAAGTAAAATAATTATAATTATGAAATATTCTTTAAATTCACTTGTATTACAATAGTAATGTATTTAAGTGTTATAATTAGTATGTACTAGTGATTTTATAATAATATTAATAATAATAATAAACCCCTTTGAAGAGAAAGACAAACCAATGGTAATGTGTGGTAGTTGCTCAAGCTGTTGCTTGTTAAAGTTGTTTTTATTTGGGTACTGACTGAATTCTGAATTGGTGTACTGTAAAAACCAAGAAAGACATCCCACTACATTTTTTTTTTCTCGGTGGGAACAATTAATGCTACTGGACTGTTGTGTAATGCTGTCGGCAATCTCTAAAATCCTTAGATCACCAAAGCCATGAGAGACCAAAGAATAAATTATTTGAAAGGCCATGTGAGGCGAGACAAATCCTTCACCTTCTCAACTTTAAGCATTTAATGAAAGCTCATGGATGCAAGTTTTCCCCCTAGAACGTTGTATGCATATTCATGACATTATCTCATATTTCAATTTCACTTTGAATAATTGAAGAGTGTTATTTGCTCACGTCAGTCTGTCCACAATAAGCAATGATAACTCATTTGCATGGACTGGACTAATCTCATTGGATTACAGGGTCTGTTTTTTTCACTAATGGGGTCTTTGAAACTAAGGCCAATACAAGCAGGCAAATTCCCTCATCAGGTCTTCAAACCATATGCTGGCATTACAAAGTTCCCTGCCTTCTGCTGCTGACAAGAGGATTGTTACATTGTTGAAATTAGCAAGTCTACTTGAAGTGACTATTGGGGTAATTAACATTGAGTTGTCTATACCGCCTCCCTTCCACCAAAGAAGGTGTGAATGACAATAATTGCTACAAGGAAAAATGAAGAAGGGAAAGTTGTTTTTGTCATGTGAAAGCCGAGAGTGTGTGAGGCCTCGGCGACGGGGGCTTCATTATAGAGTCGGGTAATAAAGTCAGGAAGAGACAGATGGCACATGGCTCCTCCGCCCTGCTTGCTGTGTGCCCGCTCTCTCCTGGCAAAATGAACCTGTGTATGGAGACACAGTGCACAGGAATGTGTCAGGATCTGCTAAATTGGAGTGCTGATATAAAATTGAATTGACGTTAATAGATTACCTAGAGTTAATTTGCATTTTCAGAGTTATTACGAGCTCCGGTAACAGGGCTAACAGGCGAGGGGTCTGTTCTTCTAATAACATTTCTGATTATGCACGCCAAATTCCTGACAGGTAAAAAATAAATAAGGTCTTGTCAGGGGGATTTTTGACAATGATTTGGAAGCTATTTTCTGAGACATATTTATGGAAATAGATAGCACATATCCAGCATAGCGCTCACACATTTTAAGCTATCAGCCCATGTACATTTACAGTCTGCACACTGCCTTAAAGATGCTAAAATTTATTGGAATAATTTTGAATGGGTTTATTTTGCATTTATCTAAAAGTCAAAAAGCATAGGTGTTTTGTTTTATAATAATAGTAATAATAAATATCACCAACCAAAGTACACTGGTTAGTAGCGGTTTTAGGGAAATATTAAAGGTGCAATACAAATGTCAAGTTTACAGCGAGGAACTTGCAATGGAAGTATTTTTTAATAAGATTTAAAAGCAGAAATGTGAAGTTTATAATAAAAAATAAAATAAAAAAATAAACAGTAAAATCATGTTTTTTTTGTTTGCTATTTTTTTACACTAAAATCAAAGTGAATATTATAATGATTACAGATTGGTCTCATTCACTTCCATTATAAGTATAGATTTTAATGGGTGGAGCTCATGTTTTAAACATATTCATTTTGAATTATGTTCCCACTGCATCTGACAAATTAGTGCCTTTCAGAGCAGACGTCCTCAGCTGCCAACCCAGCAGCAAGCAGACATTATGTCTGGCTCAAAACAAAAGTTTCTAGATATGCTAAAATCTCTCTAAGAAATATAGCTGTAGCATGAGTTGAGCTTTGAAGGAAAGTGGTCGTAAAGTGTGTGCTCGCTTGTTGAACAAACAACTACTGTATGAAAAGGTTTGCTATCAGAAATGTACAGGGCAACCTGTCAAGGGCTTATTTTAATAAAACTGCATCCAAGTTTGCCCTGCTTTGATAGTTTAAACATTCTACAGATAAAGTCATCCACTTTTTGTAGCCTCTCTTCAACAGTGTAGGGCAGCTTGAGTTGTTATCTAATTACACAGTACATGCTTTGCAATCAGTATCACTTCTTAACATTAAAGACAGCTTTCACATTAAATTGTCAGAGCCATAGGCAATACATAGATGATTGCTTGGCCAAATAAAGTGATTTCAGATAATCTCTGCTTTGTTGAATAAGTCATGAGAGATATAGACTATATTTGTTGCTAGGCTCATTTTGGCATAAAAGGTAAAGGCCAGAAACCATCTAGAAAGACTTTCTCATCCAAATTAGTGGTTGAAACATGGTGCATATTTCTCTGGTAGATTCCAAGGGTTTACGGTTATATACTTGAGCATGTAATCTGGTGTGTGGCAGTTGCAGATGGAGGAGGAAGTAGGGGGTGCTGGGCCTTTAACATGGTGTGCAGCTGGGCTGCTGCGGAAGCACATCTGCTGGTAAGACTCCACGCTGAGGTGTGCCCATGGCCACAGCTCGGTTTGAGGGTCAGGGAGTTAACCCACTGCAGCCAAACCATGTCCAGCTACCTTCAGAAAAGATTGGGAGGTAGTTGTAAGCAGAAATGTGTCATGCTTCTACTTTGAAACTCTATGGGTATTTCTCTGAACTCAAACTGTAAATATACATTTAATATGACTAACTTAACTTCACTACATTAGGTTTCACCAGTGACGACTGGTGACTTCTCTAACCAGTTATGCTATCAAATTTGTTAGAGACGACAAATAGGAAACAGCATGGCATGTGTTGATTTAAAATGACTGTTGCCAGGAATATCCATTTAGGTGTCAGCGCCTTCCCACATGACTACACACACACACACACATATATATATATATATATATCAGAATCAGAAGAGCTTTATTACCAAGTAGGTTTACACACACAAGGAATTTGACTTGACGACAGGAGCTTCCAGTGTAGAAGAAAGTACAAACATAGTGCAGACATACATTATAGTGTAGACATACATAGGAATAACACAGCAGGGATGTAATATAAAAGTAATATAATAAGAAAAAAAGAAAAATTGAATAATGTACTATATACAGAAATAGAAGTATAGGAAAAAATGTAATTGTTTAGATAAATGTAAAGATATGTTTATTAGTGTGCAGATAGATATGTTATTTACAAAGTGTGCAGTTAATATAAATATACTATGTTAGTTGCGATGGATGATGTATAATTATGAAAGCTTAACTGTTAAGACTGAGTATAGCCTGTGGGAAAAAAAAATTATTGTGCCTGGCTGTTCTGGTGGTCAATGCTCTGTAGCGCCGACCAGAAGGCAACAGTTCGAAGAGAGAGTGGGCTGGCTGTGAGGGGTCCAAGGTGATTTTTTTAGCCCTTTTCCTCACTATTGAGATGTAAAGATCTTGGAGGCTGGGAAGAGGGGCACCAATAATCCTCTCAGCAGTCCTGACTGTCCTTTGTAGTCTCCTGATGTCTGATTTGGTAGCTGAACCAAACCAGACAGTTATGGATGAACACAGGACATACTCAATGATGGCAGAGTAGAACTGTTTAAGCAGCTCTTGTGGCAGGTTGAATTTCCTCAGCTGGCGAAGGAAGTAAAACCTCTGCTGGGCCTTTTTAACAATAGAATCTATGTGCGTGTCCCACTTCAGGTCCTTAGAGATAGTGGTGCCCAAGAACCTGAATGACTCCACTGCAGCCACATGGCTTTCCATGATGGTGAGTGGGGGGAGTGCAGGGGGTTTTCTCCTGAAGTCCACGATCATCTCCACTGTTTTTGAGCGTGTTGAGCTCCAGGTTGTTTAGACTGCACCAGACAGCCAGCTCTTTGTCTGTAAGCAGACTCGTCTTCATCCTTGATCAGGCCGATGACTGTAGTGTCGGCTGCGAACTTCAGGAGCTTGACAGAGAGGTCCTTTGAAGTGCGGTCATTCGTGTAGAGGGAGAAGAGCAGCGGGGAGAGAACACAACCCTGAGGTTGGGCGCCAGGCTGACGGGATAGTACCTGATGTGGTTTGCCCAGCCTCACTACTGCTGCCTGTCTGTCAGGAAGATGCGGGATCAACTGGACAGATGGAGGGGGGCCACGGAGAGCTGGGCGAGTTGGTCTGAGAGAAGGTAAGGTTATGATGGTATTGAAGGGGGGACCAGCACAACTGAATCCCGTCCACAAATAGGATCATTGCGTACTCCCCGGGTCGGTCGAGGTGTTGAAGGGATGTAATGCGTCACATGTGACTGCTCATCCACAGACCTGTTTTAGCTCGGTAGCAAACTGAAAGAGGCTCCAGCGTAGGCTACCGTGATGGTCCTAGGTGGGCAGCACCAGTCTCTCAAGTGATTCATGACACAGATGTTGGATGAGAGAAGGGTCTGTAGCGTTAAGTCCAGTACTTGGCATTTTGGGGAACGGAAGATGGTGGACGAGTTAAAGACAGCAGGGAACTTCACACAGTCCAATGATCTGTTGAAGATCTGTGTGAAGGTGGGGGCCAGTTGGCCAGCGCAGACTTTTAAAAGGGGCAGGTGAAACACTGTCTGGGCCTGAAGCTTTCTTAGATTTCTGCTTCCTGATGACCCGGTTCACATCCTCTACACAGAACTTAAACACAGGTTGAATGGTGGGGGAGGGAGGAAGGGAGGGGGGTTGCAGGGGTGGTAGGTAAAGGTGTGAAGTGCAGATCAGAGCGGAAGGGGGGTGGTAGACGATCCTTTTCAAAACTGCTGTAAAACACATTCAGATCGTCAGCCAATTGTTGATTCTCCACAAACTGTGGGGTTGGTGTCTTGTACAAGGTGATGTTCTTCAGACCAGTCCATACTGACGCCGGATCATTGGCTGAAAGCTCTTTTCTCAGCTTTTCAGAGTAGTGTTTTAGCCACTCTGATCTCCTTTGTTAGTCTGTTCCTGGCCTGGTTATACAAGATTTTATCCCCACTTCTGTAAGCATCCTCTTTGGCATGACAAAGCTGTTTGAGTTTCCCAGTAAGCCACGGTTTATCATTATTAAATGATAAGAATGTCCCATACGCGCATGTCGAACGCACTGACATATTAACACAGAAAACGGATATTATAGATAGTTAAAGTTCTCTGTTGAGCTATTCAGTATCCAGGACTGCATGATCGGTGGCAGCAGCTTAAAAACACTCCAATCAGTGCAGTCGAAGCAAGCTTGTAAATCCTACTCTGCTTCATTAGTCCATCTTTTTAACAGTCCTTAATACAGGTTTAGATGATTTCAGTTTCTGCCTGTAGGTCGGTATAAGATGAACCAAACAGTGATCAGAGAGCCCAAAGCTGCCCGTGGAACAGAGTGATATGCATCCTTTATTGCTGTGTAACAGTGATCCAAAATAGTGCTGTCTCTGGGGGGACACGTAATGTGCTGCTTGTATTTTTGCAGTTCACGGGAGAGATTGGCTTTATTAAAGTCCCCAAGAATGATTAAAATTAGAGTCTGGGTACCTTTGCTCCATTTCAGTTTTTTGTTCGGCCAGCTGTTGCATCGCGGCGCTCAGGCACGCGTCCGGAGGCACGTACACATTCACAAGAACGAAAGAGGAAAACTCCCGCGGTGAGTAGAAAGGTTTACATTTTATGAAGAGTGCCTCTATGTTAGGACAGCATACCTTTTTCAGTGTTGTTACATCTGAACACCAACTTTCATTAATGTAGAAACACAATCCACCACCTCTAGTTTTCCCCGTTAACTCAGCGATGCGATCCGCTCTGAACAGCTGGAAGCCCGGCAGATGAAGCGCGTTGTCTGGAATGGCTTCACTCAGCCAGGTTTCACTGAAGCAAGTGGCAGCAGAGGTTTGAAAAGTCCTTGGTGGTGGGGGGAGGATGAAGAGTATCATACGTGTTTAGGAAGCGGAACGGACATGCGGGGATTCCACCAGGGCGCCGGATGCGGTTTACCTCTTCTGGTCTGCATTTTTCTGGCGCTTTTTGACAAACAAACGTCCGCCTTGGTACCTCCGGACTAGAATGTCCAAAAAAACGTAGCCCGAATAATCAAAAACTCAGGAAAAACATGTTGTCAGGGGTGTGCTGCCTTAATGTTAAGCAGTTCGTCTTTGGTAAAATTATATATATCGTTTCGAACTATACAGTGGACTGTGGTCACTATACAGGATTTACGGAGCTATTATACTTTACAAACGAATGATAGGGAAACAACAAAAAGCCACCCAACAAAATACACATGTTTCCAGAGGTCTGGACGCTGGTGCCAAAGGGTGCCCCGTCTCTGATTCAGTAAATCCTTCCTCAGAGGAATCGCCAAGGAGGGGCTGTCGCGAGGACACTAGATCGGGGAACCAGGTCTGAGTGGGCCACAAGCAGCGAAATAGCAAGACTTGTCCTGTCCTCCAGGATTGAAACAGGTCTGTGCGGGAGAGAAAAACTGTAAATAGACAGTCCACACTGGAGGAAATGCAGTCTTGCGTAGGCCCTGCGGCCAGCTGTGCGCTAGTGCGTCTGTGCCTAGTGTTCCCTCGGTCAGGGAGAAGAACAACTAGCAGTGAGATGTTTATGCCGGGGTGAAAGAGCACAATCACCAGGGTCTACCTGAGCGGTCCGAACACGTCTCAAATCAGGGACGTATGGGGGATGGAACCTGTCTCAGCCCGATCTTTCTACCGGTGACGCCATTGCATCGAGGAGGCCGGTACGAGCTGGTGGAACAGCAGCCGAAAGATCCTTGCCCAGCACATCCGCGCGAAGACTACACACGCACGTCCCTTCTGACATTCCTCCTAAAGGAGAATGAGGCGGGGAGAGGGAAAGCAATAGGACGAGCCTAACTGCGAGCAGGAGAATGCGCACAGCCAACCGGGTCGGTTGCATGACGCAACGGTTCGGCTGTTGTGTACCTCTTGCTTCGACCACAGGTCACGTGGCTTTGCATCGTACAAGCGCCCTTTGAGCGGTTCAGTGCCAGGTGCACTACTAACAAAGCTATAGACAGGCCATGGGTGCCAATATGCGCAAGCTGCAGGGCATCGTCCAAACCCCTGAGAGTGTGTGCCCGTTGTACGTGGCACCCCACCCTGTGGTGGAGGCATCCGTGTAGACCACATCATGCCTGGAGATCTGCTCTAGGGGCCCCCCTGCCCGGAGGAACGCAAGATCTTACCACGGGGTGAAGGTTTGGCGACAGGCCGGTGTAACTTGGACCCGGTGAGTGCCACGCTTCCATGCCCACCTCGGGACTCGGCCATAAAGCCAGTGCTGGAGCAGTCTCATATGTAACAGGCCGCGCAGGTGAAGTGCCGCTGCAGGCAGCCATATGCCCCAGCAGCCTCTGAAACTGTTTCAGTGGGACCGCTGTCCTGCCCTTGAAAGTATTCAAGCAGGCTAGCACCGACCGCGCACATTCCTCTGTGAGGCGCGCTGTCTGTTAGACCGAATCCATCTCCATACCGAGAAAGCGATCCTCTGCGTCGGGGCGAGTTTGCTCTTTCCCCAGTTGACCCGAAGTCCGACCACAGGCTGACCCCCCCCCCCCCCCCCCCCCCCCCTGCCTGGGCCCAAAGAGTCAGGTCCCTGTCCTCGCACAACTGATCCTGAGACTGTGCTAGTATAAGCCAATCGTCTAGATAGTTGAGAACGCGAACACCCTGCTCTCTGAGGGGAACAAGAGCTGCCTCCGCGACCTTCATAAAGACACGGGGAGACAGGGACAGCCCGAAGGGCAGGACCTTATACTGATATGCCTGTCCTTTTTCCGCAAACGAAAACCACAAATCTAGAAGACCCCACTGACGTCTGATGGGTGGAAGGACGCCAACCAACCATGAACACGTAACTGCACAAGAACAAACCGCCCCCCCCACACCGCCGTCCCATTCCATAGCAGTGGGCCGATAGAGAATCGATGACCACCACTAAAAAACCAATCTCGGGGACGGACGCAACCGAAGATGCGTTTCTGCGTCAAAATCTTGAACGGTAGCCGATGAAGGGCCGGGTTCAAAACTCGCAGGTCCAAGATTGGCCGTAACCCACCGCCTTTCTTGGGTACAATGAAGTAAGGGCTGTAAAACCCCGACCTCATATCGGCTGGAGGGACCGGCTCTATCGCATCCTTCGCCAGTAGGACTGCGATCTCTGCCCGTAGAACAGGGGCCCGATGCCTTCAATGTAGCCTCACTCACTTGGGCGGGCGTCGGGCGAACTGAATCGCATAGCCGAGGCTGATGGTTCGCAGAAGCCAGCGAGACGGGCTGGGTAGTGCTGACCAAGCGCCCAGAAACCGTACAAGTGGGACCAGCGGAACCACAGCCGTACCCGCTGTGGGGCAGCGAGGTGGAACATAGGGACCCAGCTCGGGCGGCTTGTGAGCGGGCCGGAGAGGAGTGTGAGTGTGGGGTGCAAGGCTCACCTGGTTCCACGGGTTGGCAGAGGGTGCGTGAGTAGGGCCTTTGTTGACGCTCTCGAACCGCCCGCTGCTGCCGTCTTGCGAAGGAGGATGAGTGAGGTCCGGCGTTAGTCCGTCCGCAACTCTCCGTGCCCTCCTGGGACCCAGAGATAAAGGAAACTGCTCTTTTGTCGAGAATTTGGGTACCGTCGGCCGTGAGGCCAACGGCGGGAAAAAATAAACAAAAGATCCTCCGCCCGGCCCTCCTCCGGGGGAGGGAGTGGTGCGTTCACCATCAACCGAAGAGCAGATCCCTCCATCCCTGGGTCGCCTGTCTCAGGGCCGCTTGCTTCTCTGCTTGCCGGCAGGTTTGCCGGGGGCCTGGACAGGCGGGGCGGCCCGCCCACGCCCGGCTCCACGACGCCGCTTTGCTGAAGGCTGCTGCGGATGTGGCGCGGGAGCGGGGCGAAGCGGGGGCCCGCCCTCGGCGACGAGCAGGCAGCGGCGCTGCAGCCGGCTGATGGGTGGAGGCAGCAGCTGCCCGCTGGGGCAGAACTTCGGATCGCCTCAGTCTGCTCCTGTGCAGCCGAGAAATGCTGGGCCATGTTCTCGACTGTGTCGCCGAAGAGGCCGGTCTGGGACATAGGGGAGTTGAGGAACCGAACCTTGTCGGTGTCCCTCATTTCTGCCAGACACAGCCAGAGATGGCGCTCCTGGACCACAAGCGTGGACATCGCATGACCCAGAGAACTCGCGGTGACCTTCGTCGCTCGGAGCGCGAGGTCAGTGGCGGTTCGGAGCTCTTTCAGAACTTCCGGATCATGACCACCCTCGTGCAGGTCATTCAGTGCCTTAGGCTGGTGCACCTGCAGTAACGCCATAGCGTGTAAGGCGGAAGCAGCTTCACCGCAAGCCAGGGAGGTCCACTGGATACCGCTGGTACGCTCTTTAAAGAGGGCCCAGCACGTTCCGTGGGTCGCTCCACTGGATCGGAGGAGCAAGAGGAGTGATGGTCCCCAGAGGGTTGGTTCCCTGTGGGGTTTGCCATCACTGTAACCCTCAAACCGCCCGTGCTACTGCTGGAAGTGGTTCCTTCCGCCAGAACGAGCCCCAGATCGCTACAGCGGTAACGGGACTCTGCCCCCTTGCGAGTAGCGGAGCCTGGTTCGCAGCTCCGAGATGGTCATCTTCCCGCAATGAGAACATGACTCATCCACGAAGGCCACATCAGCGTGTTTAATGCCCAGACACGTGAGGCAGCGATCATGACCATCACCCAGCACCAGGTAACGACCACATCCAGAAACGCACGGGTGAAACGGCATCCTTATAAGGACGATCCGTCTTTATAAAGACCCTGCCTTTATAAAGACGCACCTGTGTAGCTCTTTTATAGAAATTTGCTCTTTTTAGGAAATGCTCTTTTAGTGCTGAGGTGCACAGGGGAGATGGCCGCTTTGCAACACGACAGGGGGTAGTGCAGCCTGAAGTGCGCAACCCACTAGACACAGGAACGACCACCGCTGAAGCAACGTCCGCCAACACAAAAAGCTCCCGAGAGCGAGCTGTGAACTGTAGGTTATCAAAAAAACATAGAGCAGAACGATGTTGTCGCTCGGCTCTGAAGTGAAAAGCTGGTATGCGTTGCATTTGCTGCCTTTTTATGCTCACGCTGTGAGCAGCGGCAGCTGGATGCAATCATCGCAATGTGCATTGGCTCGTTTAGTTTACACACGGAGTAGATTGGTCTATCGAAGCGATATCCCAATCCGTCGGTCACGATGTGACTCGTAGTGACCGACTGAAAGGGAACTGAAACTGCACGTCAAAATAACACATTGTCAAAAAATTTTGAGACTCCCCAAAATTTCACAAATCACGTTTTAAGGGGAGCCCATGTCTTATTAAGGGGAGCCGAGCTACCCCTAGCTCCCCCGTAGTTCGCACCCTGCCTAATATCTCGATGTTAAATATATTTATAATATAGATATATAGATAATATAATTATATATATATATTACACACACACACACATGCACGGACACAAGAACCATAATAATGTTAATATTAATTAGCCAGTCCCTGAACTCATTCTCTCAAATGGCTTGGGTATGCAGAGCATTCACAGCTTATGACCACGTGGTGGCTACGAAGTACACAAATCAAGTACTTCGCGTAAAAGTACCGATACAGTATAATAAATAATTACTCCAGAAAAGTAAAGTACTCCTTTTTCCATTGTTACTCGCGTGAATGAACAGTACAAAAAGTGATTCAATTTTTTTATGTAGTAAGTTAAAAAAGTACTGATAGTGTTATAGTCTATAATTAATTTTATTTTAGCACATATTTTTTATAATCCTACTTCTCAAAATACATGGGATTTTCCCAAAATAACCACTATATAGAGGACCCGTACAGATATCTCACCTTTTGTTGTTGATATGGATTACATTGACCAGCGTGATGTAGTAATGTTCACTGTGAAGCTTACACTGCGAAGTACCTGAGAGAAAATATATTTGACCATCTGATTTTGACCAGTAAGAAAAAAGTGTTTTAAAGCTTGTTGTTTTGCAGAACATCACAGTTACATATGACATGAGAATAAGGCCTGAAGTCAGGAAGAACATTTTAAGGAAAATATAAATATATTTTCATAATGATTTTTTTCTTCTCAAACCTTGTCTGTGGTGTAAAAAACACCCCTGGCCAAATGCCCCCAGAGGCCATCACTTCCCACTTTGATAATTACTATAGTTACCATGTTCTGAACATCACATACTTTATTTTCCCCCAGATGTAATCTATAGAATAAAAATAGTTGGACTTTACATCTAAAAAATTTCCTCAACTTAGCACCAGCAAGCTTGTTAACTAGACAGTTAGCATCAGCTAACAATATTTACTTATTTTCAGTATGGTTATGAATAAACATTCATATCTGTCTATTCGGCTAGTTAATCCAAACAATATAAAAAATTATACTGTTGATAAACAATATAAAAACAGACGTCACATAGGGCGAAATGCGTAGCATTTTAATAAAACTGATAACGTTACGGCAGCTGGGAATATGAGTTGTTTTGGTATTCTGTTATTTTAAGTTTTTTTTTTTTTTACCCTAAAACATAGAGGAGAGGAAGTGATGTGTCTGCATTCCAAGCTTTTCAGTGGGCTTAAATAGATCACCCTTAACAGCAGATTTAGTTCACAAACAACTTACAGTTTTGACCTAAATATGATTTTCCGTTACAATAATTAATCCTAAAATTCAACAATAGTAACTTACTTTTAACAGCATCAGAAGCGCTCGCGCTCACAAGATCTCCCGGTTCTTAATTGTGAATTCAGTTCACTGGAGACTCACACTAAACAGTTAATTTGAATCAGTGAGTTGTCTACTCGAGAACAATCGGTTCATTCTAATTCGTAAATTAATCGTTTGGTGCGATTTGCAAACCGATTCATCGGGTTAATTGAAAAGAATCAGTTCGTTAATGAATCAGACACCGCTTCTGCCGTGCAGAGCATTGATATATGATAAGGAAAGAGAGTAACGAAGTTTAAAATGTAGTGACAGTAAAAAAAGTCGATCTTATGCTTTGGAAAGGTATGAGTAAACAAGTTAAAAGGTACTCAAATATAAATCACTCCTCCAGTGTTAAAAATACGATCTGAAAAAATGTACTAGTACACCAGGAACGAGTATATCTAGCACCTACACTACTCACCCCACCACGGGGGATTACTGGCCACCACTGATAGGACTCAACCACCCCCCGGTCTGAGTCCAAAGTCAATCAGTACAATTAGACCCTCAATTGTAGGACAGGAAAGTGATGTGTGTATGCGTATGAACAGGTGAATTGCGCAGCTCGCTACTATAGATAGGTGTCTTGTTATTTAAGTATTTATGTCAAAATATACAGGGGGAAAAAAAATTGGTATTTAGTCAGCCACCAATTGTGCAAGTTCTCCACTTAAAAAGATGAGAGAGGCCTGTAATTATCATCATAGGTATACCTCAACTATGAGAGACAAAATGACGAAAAAAAATCCAGAAAAATCAAATTGGTAGGATTTTTAAACGATTTATTAGCTAGAAAATTATGGTGGAAAATAAGTATTTGGTCAATAAAAAAAATTCATCTCAATACTTTGTTATATACCTTTTGT
The DNA here is from genome assembly GCA_018155175.1 of Sinocyclocheilus anophthalmus. Classification (NCBI taxonomy): domain Eukaryota; kingdom Metazoa; phylum Chordata; class Actinopteri; order Cypriniformes; family Cyprinidae; genus Sinocyclocheilus; species Sinocyclocheilus anophthalmus. Next base: position 30,614 of record JADLZN010009469.1, on the reverse strand, counting down.
TGGCAATGACAGAGGTCAAATGTTTTTTCTGTAAGTCTTCACAAGGTTTTTCACACACTGTTGCTGGTATTTTGGACCATTCCTCCATGCAGATCTCCTCTAAAACAGTAATGTTTTGGGTTATTTCGGGCTCCTGTCCTGGGCAACACGAGTACGTCGGAATTTTCAACTACCTCCAAAGTTTCATTGGGGGGTGAGATATGGCGATCGGGCTATTATAGGCCACTCCAGGAACTGGAAATGTTCTTATGAAAGCCGACTCCTTCGGTTGCTCGGGCGGTGTCTATCTGCTGTCCATGTGTTTGGGATCATTGTCATGTTGAAAGACCCAGCCATGTTTCATCTTCTATGCCCTTGCTGATGGAAGGAGGTTTCACTCAAAATCTCACGATACATGGCCCCATTAATTCTTTCGTTTACACGGATCAGTCGTCATGGTCCCTTTGCAGAAAAACAGCCCCAAAGCATGATGTCTCCACACATCATGCTTCACAGTAGGTATGGTGTTCTTTGGATGAAACTCAGCATTCGTTCTCCTCCAAACACGACAAGTTGAGGTTTTACCAAAAAGTTATATTTTGGTTACATCTGACCATATGACATTCTCCCAAACCTCTTCTGGATCATCCAAATGCTCTCTAGCAAACTTCAGACGGGGCTGGACATGTACTGGCTTAAGCAGGGGGGACACGTCTGGCACTGCAGGATTTGTGTCCCTGGCGGCGCAGTGTGTTACTGGTGGTAGCCTTTGTTTCTTTGGTCCCAGCTCTCTGCAGGTCAGTCACTAGGTCCCCCCGTGTGGTTCTGATATTTTTGCTCACAGTTCTTGTGATCAATTTTGACCCCACGGGGTGAGATCTTGCGTGAGATCTAGCCCCAGATCGAGGGGGGGAGGGAGATTTTCAGTGGTCTTGTATGTCTTCCATTTTTCTAATAATTGCTCCCACAGTTGGTTTCTTCACACCAAGCTGCTAACCTATTGCAGATACAGTCTTCCCAGCCTGGTGCAGGTCTACAATTTTGGTTCTGGTGTCCTTTGACAGCTCTTTGGTCTTAGCCATAGTGGAGTTTGGAGTGTGACTGTTTGAACAGGTTGTTGTGGACAGGTGTCTTTTATACTTATAACAAGTTCAAACAGATGCCATTAAAACAGGTAACCAGTGGAGGACAGAGGAGATCGGGGATCCTCTAAAAGAAGTTGTACAAGGTCGTGGAGCAGAAATCTTGTGTTTTGTAGGTTGATACTTATTTTACTGAGGAATTTACCAATTAATTCTTTAAAGATCCTACTATGTGATTTTCTGGATTTTTTTTTCTTTTCATTTTGTCTCTCATAGTTGAGGTATACCTATGTGAAAATTACAGGGCCTCCTCATCTTTTAGTGGGAGAACGTGGCACAATTGGTGGCTGACTCTAAATATTTTTTGCCCACTGTATGTCGCCTTTCTCTTATTTTCGTAGATATGATATACAAAACCATTACAACACACCTAAAATGGCGGACATCTTTTCCTGAGATTACAACGAGCGGTCCTCCTTTTTTTGACGTCTCTCTCCACTTGTAGATGGATTTAATGTCCCCCTTTTCTTTTATACCACAGAGGTTTGCAACAGGTCAGTGAGGTAGGAGGAAATTAATTCTCCGTTGAAATGGCCCTTAGTGACTAAGCGGTAGGCAATTCTGCTGTGAATGTGATGTAGTATGTTCAGCACGCTTTCCTTGCAACCCCTCTCTTCTGCGCCGGACGTTCACCAGGCCATACATAATCATTAGTGAATCACGCGAAAGGTGTTTAACCCCAATGACTTACCTCCATCCAACTGATTCGGCCCTATCCTTACCCGTCAGCTTCCTAACTGCTTGAATGATAAAAGAGGATTGACACACGCAATGACGTTTCACATGCCTCAACTCTCCTTTGAATTTTTCCTCTGTTTTTTCTTGATCTTGTTTTTTTTTTTATCCATTTTACCTTTGTTATTTGTGAAGATTATAACGTAATACATTTTTTTAAGCAGTAATCTCGTATTTGCCCCTCGCGCAGGTCCCACAGTCGTCACCCCTACCCCCCGTGCATACCCCCTACAGTACTTTACGTTATAAACTTGTGTAAGTCTTATGATAGTTTAATACATTGGAGAAGGCAAATGTGTAACTTTTGTTCTTAAAGGTAAAATCTGAATATGCCACCTACTACCCCCCTGTACGCCTACTCCGTACCCATCTTCCCCGCCCTCCCCCCCACCCCACAACACCGCCACCACCCCCCCACCACACCTCACCCTCGCCCCAACAACCGCTTGCTTACACTTCGCTCTAGTAAAGGAATACTGCATTGGCTTTAGTCCCACCCTAAGCCCCCCACCCCCCCACACCACACCCCCAAGCCCAGCGTCAACACCAAATGAAAAACCCCTCCCCCGCCAACACCCGGACAACAGGAACAAAAACACACACAGCACAGGCAATGAATGCCACCATTGTGCTTCAGCATTATAAAGCAAATCAGTGATCAGGTTGGAGCTCAAAGATTAAAAATGTTTTTTTTTTTTCTAATACAGTGCTTTTCAAAAGTTTATTCCTTTCACAGAGGACATACAGGGCTGGCTAAAATAGACAACTAAGCTATGAAACGAGATTTGAGGATTAGAGTGTTTTTGCAAGTTTGGGTAGATGGGATTGAGCCCCAAAATAGCCCAGGCCAGCACAATGGGCCCAGGGGGATATTTGTTGAACTCCCTTAGAGAGTGAAATGATGCATATGACAGGGTATCAGCACGGAGGGTGGACACTGACAGCTATCTGTCTCTCTGTAAGGGAAAGCATGGTCGGTGAAGGCTAACTAAATCACTCAGACCTCTATATGCCTCATCCTAAACGTGAGCTGAAGATAGATAACATTGGCATATTCACACTGCCTTCAATATAGATGGTGTCCCATGTCTGGTTACCGTTTTAGTAGGCCTAATGGGCTGACTTACTCAGATTGGAAATTAGCTCTGAAACAAAAAGCCTTCACAAACGTTTGAAGCTTATACCACACATATTTGCAGTACTTCTATTCAGTTTTTGAATAACTTAGGCTATCCCTACGAAAAAGAAGTTTATTCAAGTGTTCTATTAGTATACTTATTTTAAACTAAAAAAATAGGAAAGTATACTTTCAGTCTAATCTTATGTACTTCTCAGACAAACGGCAAGATATAACTTAAAATGACATTTAAGTGTACTTGACTTATACTTAGAAAAAGTCTAAATATATTTGAGCTATAATTGTGTTCCTAGAATCTGTGTTTTCATTGTTATCCGGTAGGGGGCACGATTAAACATCTTCTTTACAGAATTTCCAAAACACAAGTGAAAAAGAAACCGAAAAAACAGATGCTTCCACATGTAATCTAACAAGATCATCAGACATAAAACAGCATCAAAAATGTGCAACATTATGGAATAAAATGTCAACCAATAAAGAGGTAAAAATGATTGTCACGGTTTGGGGTGTTGATCGACTCCATCTACATTTTGATTATCATTCTGAATCCAATTCATATTCATTATTCAGCTTTTTGTTCAAAATGTTGTTTATTTCTTTATTTCTTTTTATGAAACTTACCCACATTCAAGCTTTTACAAAAAAGAATTCATGAAGCTAGAATAAAATGTCTTTGTTTACAAGCAGATAGTTCTTTATTTTGATGTTTGTATGTTCAGATATTCATATAACAAAACATATACAAACTAATACCTAAATGGGGACATAGTAGTACACTTAAAGTATGATGTAAAGTTCACTTAAATAAAACTTAGGAGTTAGACTGCAGTATAAACATTTTCCTTCAGAGGACTAAAAATCCTAGGGGCACGTATTTAATTAGTAAACTATCATTATACCTATAAGTTCACTTTTAGTATCAGAATCAGAATCAGAATGAGATTTATTGCCAGGTATGTTTACACATAACGAGGAATTTGTTTTCGTGACAGAAGCTCCACAGTGTGCAAACCAGAATGATCCAGGATCAGAAAAAAAATAAAATAAAAAAAATAAAATAAAACCAAGGGTAAAAATAAGGAATAAAAATATACAAATTGACAGTTGTATGTACAGGTATATTACAATAGATAGTTTTGTATATACAGGTATATTAGAGCAAAATTTAAATGTAGACTAAGTATGTCTGTAAGATAAATAAGTGTGTAAGTGTATAAACAGTGTTGTGTGTTCCACAGTTATTGTCAAGTGTTCATGAGATGGATGCCTGAGGGAAGAAACTGTTCCTGTGCCTGGTCGTTCTGGTGCTCAGAGCTCTATAGCGTCGACCAGATGACAACAGTTCAAAGAGGGAGTGTGCTGAATTTGAGGGGTCAGAGAGTGATTTTGCCAGCCCTTTTGCTCAATCTGGATAAGTACAGTTCTTGGAGAAAAGGGAGGGTTGAACAAGTGATTCGCTCAGCAGTCCGGACTACACTCTGAAGTCTTCTGAGGTCAGATTTGGTAGCTGAGCTGAACCAGACAGTTATTGAAGTGCAGATGATGGATTCAATGATGGCGGAGTAGAACTGTTTGAGCAGCTCCTGTGTCAGGTTGAACTTCCTCAGCTGATGAAGGAAGTACATCCTCTGCTGGGCCTTTTTAACAATGGTGTCTATGTGAGTGTATCACCTCAGGTTTTGAGAGATTGTGGTGCCCAGGAACCTGTATGACTCCACTGTCGTTACAGTGCTATCAGTGATGGTGAGTTGGGGGGAGTGCAGGGGGGGTTCCTCCTGAAGTCCACGATCATCTCCACAGTTTTGAGCGGGTTAAGCTCCAGGTTGTTAAGACTGCAACAGACAACCAGCTACTCAACCTCTTGTCTGTAAGCAGACTCATCACCATCCTGAATGAGGCCGATGAGTGTGGTGTCGTCTGCAAACTTCAGGAGTTTGACAGAAGGGTCAGTAGAGGTGCAGTCGTTGGTGTAAAGGGAGAACAGCAGTGGGGAGAGAACACAACCCTGAAGAGCTCCAGTGCTGATCGTACGGGTGCTGGATGTGTATTTTCCCAGACTCACTAGCTGCTTGCCTGTCTGTCAGGAAGCTGTTGATAAACCCGACAGACGGAGGTGGGCATGGAGAGCCGAGTTAATTTGGGCAAGAGGAGGTTTGGGATGATAGTGTTAAAAACCGAGCTGAAGTCCACAAACAGGATCCTCACATAAGTCCCTGGTCTGTATAGATGTTGCAGAACATAATGCAGTCACATGTTTACTGCATCGTCCACAGACCCGTTTGCTCTGTAGGCAAACTGAAGAGGATCCAGCAAGCGTCCAGTAATGTCCTTCAGGTGGGCCACCACCAGTCTTTCAAAAGACTTCATGACCACAGAAGTTAGAGCCACAGGCCTGTAGTCATTTAGTCCTGTAATTTTGGATTTCTTTGGGATGGGGATGATGGTGGAGCGCTTGAAGCATGAAGGGACTTCGCACAACTCCAGTGATCTGTTGAAGATCAGTGAGAAGATGGGGGCCAGCTGGTCAGCACAAAATTTCAGACAGGCTGGTGTAACACAAACTGGGCCTGGTGCTTTTTTCCTTTTCTGCTTCCGGAAAGACCTGGCGCACCTCATCTTCACTGATCTGAATTTCAGGTGTGGGGGAGAGGGGGGTTGCTGGATGGTTTTAATGGTTGGTGGAGAGGTCAGGGCAGTGTGGTGTGTTTTTTCAAACATGCAGTAGATCGTCTGCCAGTTGTTGATTCTCCACAGTGCTGAGGGATGGTGTCTTGTAGTTGGTGATCTCTTTCAGACCCTCACACTGATGCTGAGTCGCTGGAAGTGAACTGAGTCCTTAGTTTTACAGAATAATTCCTCTTTGCCACTCTGAACTCCTTTTCCAGTGTGTATTTAGCCTTTTTATACAAGACATTGTCCCCCTTCCTGCAAGCATCTTCTTTGGCCTGACGGAGCTGTCTGAGTTTTGCAGTGAACCATGGTTTGTCGTTGTTGTTGTATGTTAAATGAGTCCTGGTAGGAATGCACATATCTTCACAGAAACTGATATAAGATGTTACAGTCTCTGTGAGCTTGTCCAGATCGGTGGCAGCAGCTTAGTATAGTTGTAGTACAAACTAAAAACATAGATGTAAACTAGTTGTGTACTCGAAGTTTACTACTGTTATACTTAAAGTGTACTTAAAAGTATACTTTTTATATACTAGAAAGTGGGCCAATTTAGTCCCAATGAGTATTGAAATAGTACACTAACAAGTATACTACTAGTACACTGATATTTGTATACTTATTTTTGGTACGGGTATACAATGAAATATTTGACTAGTAGTACAGACAGTACAGAATTTTCTAAATCTGTTTCGCCAATAATATCATATCATTACAGTATCAACTGAAGGTGCTCTTGCTTTTGTTTCAAGGTGCTTATATTTAAAATGGACGTTGTGGTGTTTTTTACCCATGTTTTAGTTGTTGTTACAAAAAATTATTTGTGATCAAACATTAATTGGCGGACTCCATGCAGTACCACTGCAGACCCCCTATTGAAGACCCTTGTTACGTGTGTTTCTTGTAAAAATTTTGAAATGTACTAGCAATTTCTGAGTGATTGTTTCTACACTTTTTTTGGAAAGTGTAACTTATTACAGATTACAGCATTTTATTTTTCATAAAATATATATTTATAATTGTTGACATTTCATTAAAAAATATATTGTATTTTTTCAGATTTGACAAATTGAAGGGGAACAAAAAGAACATGGAAAGTTTGCATGGTCACAAAATTGCTTATTTGATTTGTGATCTCTAAATGTCATGTAATAATGAATCATGCATTATTTAGATTATCTGTGTTAAATTATAATATTATAATATACATATTTATTTGATATAAATATTTCTTATTCATGTATATATTTAAACAATTCAAAATGCTTTTAATTTGTCTGTGAATTGCTGTACCTCTATAGATCCATTTTCAGCACACGAGCAGCATTCAGTAGAGGACAGCTGAGATTCCGGTGAATGCTTGAGTGTTCTAATCTACACTCTTGCCTTTGGCACTGCTTATTTATATCTGATATGATGCCTGGCTGCTTTCTAACAGACGGCCCTCTGTTCAAAATCTCCTTCATCTATTAATTATGCAAGAGACACAGTGTGGATATTTAATGTTGCGTCAAGGCTTTCTCTTTCACTCCTCACCCTAACTCATTTCATTGTGTTTCTATTTCTACTTTTCTCTGTGTTTTACTCTTAATTTCCATCATCTTCCTAGTACGACAATGAATCCACTGTATCCTCTGCCTGTCTCCGTCTCTATGCACATTATTAGGCAGCAGCATAGCAGCAGTATGCACTTCCCATAGGCATTCAGTATTCAGTATTGCCCTCACAAATTAAAAGCGCTGATTACATCCTGTGGGCAATGTGGTTTTATTTGCTCTTTATAGTGCTTTTATTAGTCTATAGACTTCTAATGAGCGAGTAAATGCATCAGTGCAAATGCAAATGCTTCAGTATTCAGAGTAAATGCATAACCACAGAGAAGCATGTGATCAAGCCCTCTCATAGTGCCGTTACATATATGCTTTTCAAGCGAAGGACACCAAGAGCCCAAACGCATTTGTGTTGCTTGGGCTAACCGGGATGATGTGTGCAGAAAAAAGGCATTTGAGGAAAGGTCTTCATGAAAGGTCTTCTTGCAGGGGTCGCACCACAGAAGATTCATTGGTGGCTGTCTGGGTTGGGGGAGGACATAAATGTGAGGGGAACACATCCATCACGCTGCGCAGATCTAAGCTTAGAGGAGCATCCAATCATGGCTCAGAATAAAAGGCTGGGCATAAAAGTCTGCACTGCAAGGTCATTTGAAAAAGAAACAGATAAGATGGAGAGATCAAACAGTAAATCTCTACTGCATGGAGTCTTTGTGGTTCTCACAGTGGACCGGCCCATTAAAGCAGGCCTCTGCTCCAGTGAACATCTCCTCCACATATGAGAAGCGCTATCATCTCCCCCCTACTGTCCCAAATAGTTGCACTCAAACATTTACAAACAAGTTTTGGTGGTTAAACCAGTTGCATCATTTGGTTTTGTTAAACAATTCAGATTTGTATGGGTCTATCACAATCTTTGACATCACTTATGTTGGGCTCTTACAAGAACTGTGGTGTCACATCAGGTCTCCTGGCTAATTGGAAGCACCTATGATGTAGAGAAACCTTTTTTAAATGCCACACTTGATCAGATACTTAAGAAACCCCATTTGCTTTCTTTATGCTTTTCCTTTCTTTTTATCCATCGTTTATTTTAACAAATCCCTCTAGGTATATGCGTGTGCAGGTGTGTATACTGGTGTATATGAGAGTATGTGTGTTCCTTTTGATGGATTGCTTGTCAGAAGGCACTAGGAGTGCTTCCTATGGCTGACTGAAACATTTACTCACCAGTCACGTTCACTGGGCTTGGTCTTACCTTTCAGAAGTTCTCAGCAAATGTGTTAGCCCTTCTCGCCCAGGCTATTTTGTCTGAGGCCAAAGGTTTGGTTTGTGTGATTCCCTTTTGGCTCGTACTACCAGTCAGGGTGTAGCTGAAGCCATCATTGCGTCCATATCGTGTGCAATTGTCATGTCAGAGGTGGCACCATTTCCGTGGCAGGGAGATCAATGCCTCTGTCCACTCCCACGTCCTCCCAACTCCTTTGACCGTGATGCTTTTCATCGCTGTCTGAGTGTTCTGTGCGCACAGTGATAGTTATATGTCAACTTTGATGGTCCCATCATGCTTACAGGAAGTCAGGCACAGCGTTAGCTCATTGCCTCACCTTCACAACATACACACAGACACGTACACACTCCCACCTGTTCAGTGCTGCCGTTTATCGCCTATCCTTTCCTCTTTTCACTTTTTCTGGTGAGGGGGAGCAGACTTGGCCGGCGTGCTTTGTGATGATCACAATCACTTCGATGTGTCATTTATTCTCCTGAGTGCTTCAATACTTATCTCACTCTAGACACAGCCAAAAATGGAGCTGGAATACACCCAGTACGTCAAGCCAACTGGAAGGCCAGAAATATTCCCTTTGACCACATTTATGACATGGTTTATGGTATTTTCACTTTCCAAAAAGTAAGTAAATAAATAAATACAATTATTATAAATAAAAAAAAATGCTATTTAAAGGGTTAGTTGTTCCCCCCAAAAGCAGCCATTTAGCCATTGCCAGCAGCCATTACTTCATGTCAACATGATTCTTTCAGAATCATCTATATGCGATTCCAAATGATCAGCATATTCGAATATTTTCTGAAGGATCATGGTGACACTAAAAAGTAAGGCTGCTGAAAATTCAGCTTTACGCACAGGAGTAAAATAAATTTTGCAAATATATAAAACAGAAAAGCTATTTTAACCGGTTTTTAGTTCACCCAAAACTTTTAAATTAGCCCATATTTCTAACCTTCAAACAATACAATTAATATATATAGTTACTATATTAATATTATATATATACACAATCTTTGATGAATTAAAAGTTCAAAAGAACAGCATTTGTTTATTTGATATAGTAAAAATGTAAATGTCTTTACTGTCACTTTGATCAGTTTAATGCATCCTTGCTGAATAAAAGTATTGCTGAGTAGTGCAGCAATATCATAAACGTGGTCAAGGTATACAAAGACATATGGGAATTAGAAATATTTCGTCATATTTACTTTTCAGAATGTGAATTGTTTACTTTCCTTTCTGTCGTTTGCTTTTTTTTTTCAAGTCTGAATGAAACAGAAGAGAGCAGAACCCCAGGCAGATCTTCTGTGGCAGTATGTTTATGATTTGACAGCACATGCCACAATTCTGACAGGTCTCATGTCTCACTTGTTATATATTTCCATTTCAACTAGATAAACTATTTTTATTCTACTTGTTTATTACAAACATTGCTTGGAACATGGAAAAAAGATTCACCCTCACATTGTCCTCTTGACTTATTGTTCCTCTCAGTGTAACTTATAACTTACTCTTGTTTCACTTAGTTGTGACTATCTAGGTGACAATTAAATATGTGAAGTGTAGCAATTTGTCTAGAATTTACTTGACATCATCCTCCACAAATCCTGTACACATTTCCTAAGAACTAATTAAAATAAATCAATGACATGCCACTTCAAAATGGCTGCATATGTCAAAGCCATCAGCAGCAAGCAAAGGACACTCTTAATTGTTTTGTTCATGTGTTTCTTGTAAACAGCTTGTCAAGGACTACACTCAAGCAACCATGTTACACAAGTGCTTTTTTTCTCTTCTCTGCATCAAATGCCTTTCACAAACGCGTACTTTACAACCCTTGCCGCCCCGCTGCCACATTAACTCACCCCAGGCTGGTAGCATGTTGTGTTAAGTGTTGGTTGTCTTGCTGTCTCATCAGTGGCCATTAATTGTGGCACCAAAACGATGGTCACTTATACTACATCAGCCTGAGGCCTCTTTTCCATGTGGGAGCAGATTTAAAAACGTTGACAGCCATAAGCAGAGTCTCTCATGTCTTCCTCACTGGCCATTTAAGCAAATGGTCATTCCTTTAGCTGCTACATGATACACAGAATGCAGTATGTCACCTTCACAAAATACAATGTTTTGAGAGTGAATGTGAATGAACATCCGATATGAGGACAGATCAGGTGGACGCAGTGCTAGTATCCCTCACTAAGCCTCTCAGCAACATTCATGTCCCTTGATAAACAACACAGAGGAAACACCCTTTTCAATTATACCTCCAGCTGTAAATCATGCAGAAATGAGTGGCGGCCGGAAAATTACACCCTTCCATATGACAGGCGGGGGAGCACACACCTTGATATCCTTCTCCTGCTGATAGCTTTTAGCATTTGTCGTAAACATCCACCTGTATCGACAATGAGACAAGCAATGCTGTTATGAGTGTAAATTGGCCTCAATCCAGAATGTTTCAGCGGACTCTAGTGGACATTTTGACCGTGATTCACCGTTATAAGCCTAGACTATTATCCCTGCCGGTTGGTTTAGGCTGCAATTTGAGGAGAATGATGGCTCTTTGATGAGAGCCTTCAAGGCTGTTAATACATGTCTGACCTTTGCATTTCAAACACAAGGGTCAACTTGACTCCCATCGCTCCAGCTGCTAGCATGGGTATGTTACTCTAACGCTCACATTCCATTTTGGGTCAAACTGACACTTTGGCTCTTTATAATCTTTTCCCAAAATTATGTCCTTTTAAAATGGTGTATTAAAATCAGAATAATTGAATAATAATTAACAGGGCTCCAGACTACTAGTGCCCCATGTTCTACAGATGGTCGCACTGGCAGGGGGGCCATTAAAATTAAAAATTAAAAGAAACCAGTAATAACAGTCACGTTGTTATTGTTCTGCAAGTGCCATCAACAATGATTTTGCATATTTTGTACCCACAGAAATGCATATTTTATAATGATGTAGTACTGGATGCTGATTGGTCAGTGTGGCATTTTAGCAGTAACATGTTTGACCTGTTCACCACATTACTGTTCAGCTCCCGTAGTGGATTGCTATTTTTGTTGCGTAGTAACATTATGTCATTGACTATATCTTCTAGAATGAGAATGACACCAGAAAACTCTGAAGCCATTTTTGTTCTGAAAGTTCCAATTGTGTTGATATTCCAGATCCCATGGATTCGGCAGATGACATAAATAAATCGCTTTCAGCAGGTAGCTGAGTGGTACCATGATGGGATACCCATTTTTCTAGCCACGGCTCCTGCCTAGCTCAGCTGCACACCCAAAACAAGCCCATTTAAGCCACATAATCACTTGTTATCCCAGATTTCATTGCCTGACATTGCTTTGAAATGATAGAAACCGTGAAGTATTCCTGTGTATATGGGAAAAGTATGGCATGAAGCATATGCAATTTACATTTTTAAGGGTCTATGAGGACTCTGTGTTTATTGATCAGATAGATATTGGCCAGAGGTCCCTATGTTGGTGTGTGATTGCATTCAAAGTACTCAAATCAAAGACAAGAAACCTCTAAAGACCGACATGGGCTCTTGGCAGCTTCATCACATTCAGTTCCTGATAGTATCAGTCTCAGACAGCACGCCTATGGACCTCCAACAGTCATTCACTGACTGTCTGATGCTCACAAAACTGGAAAGCTCTAATCTGATTGGCTGAATTTTCTGGAGTAAGGACAAACAGGTGTTTGTCTGTTTGTTTGTTTCTGCCTGGAAACAAAGTCATGTTTACAAGGTACAACGAGTGTTGGAGGATAAAGTTATCACTGAATCTGCCAGGGTGTCAGATTTTGTTTAGTTAACTGGATATGTAAAAGCAGACTTGTACATTCTGCTTTGTTTTCTGAGCTGCATCTGTTAAATAGTCTGTATTTTGTGATGGACATAGTAGGCTGTACAGTACACGCAATTTTGTCTGTGCTTTCTGAATAAATCGTTTGTGTCTGTGCCTGTCTATTATTGTGGCATAATTCATTTGAGACAAACCTTTCCCAAAATTATTGTCTGCTTTACATATTGGTCAGGCAATTTCTTCTTGTCTAAGTGGACAAGGGAAAAATGTTATACCAGTGCTTCTTTCTATGTTGCATCAGATTATAAATTATGCGTGCTCGTGTTTGTCAATGGGGTTTGGTTCCAAAAGTTGTTCCAAAATATCCAAAGTATTGTGTTCCAAAAAAGAAAGTCGTACCGGCTCAAAATGACAAGGGTTGAAAAGGGTGAGTTAATAACAACAGACTATCCCTTGTGCAGTGATTTGAATAATTTATTCAGTATATGCTGATTTTGTCATAAAGACTCCTGCCAAATATTGAATATTATTTAGCAAAGTTAGAGTTAGCAACATAGCTACAACAGTGCTTGGCATATTCTCATTTAGTTGCCGTAAACTCCTTATCATTTATTATTCAGAATATTCAGTCACAGCTAAATCCCAGATATATGCGTGCTTTTAGCTATTTCATGTGGAGACCACAACATTTGAAGATTTTCACTCAACAGAATGAAATGACCTGACAAGTATAATATCATTTTCCTGCTTCGAATTGATTCACACCATTCGGTAACTGCTGGCACAGAGTGTGATCATGTTAAAGTTACTGTGGATATGCCAGTGGATAATGATGCCACCGCAGACACAACCACAGAGAAGCACAGCATGGCCCAGGGCTATAGGAGTAAAAGCACTGAGATGTAAACAGCTTGGAAGTGACCTGGCCCGGGGACATGCAGTGGCCTGCTCAGGGTGATGCTTTCCCCATATTCCTCAGTGGATTCATGAATATACATGTAATCCCAGTCAAGCAAGGAAGGGTGACTCGTCTCAGAGTTCGTGGTGCATGGACACCTATCTAACAAAGACAATCTACCTGGTCTCATGGCAAAAACGTACCTGGGGGCAGTTTTTCGCGAGACGCAAAATACATACTAATAAGTACATATCACTGCAGTTTCCAAAATAAATGAACACTAGAGGCAGTAAAACTCCATTTATTTCTTTTCACACAAATTTACAGTTTCGATTAATAAAGCGTAATTTTTGCACAATTTCTTGAAGAATATTATGTTATGACTACAACACAATTTTAATATGCTGGGAGATTTGAAAACTGATGCTTTTGAATGTTAGCATCGCACATAGCACGCTTCATATCTATGGGTTTTCATAGACGGTAGGTTTGTTCGGTAGCACAGGGTGTACGGAGACGTACTTGAGAGGCGTCGGATCGAATCGTGTAACTACGGTTGACAAAACAGTTCAAAATGCATTTATAAAGGAAGTTCAAATGCACGGTCGCATCAACAAATGTGTTTTTATATCAGTTTTGCATTTGTTAACACTATCGGGTAGGTTTAGGGTTGGGTTTGGTGTAGGGCATATTTCCAACACGATAGAGCATTAAATTTTAGCGACAATACGTACCTGAAGCAACGTAATAAAAATACTGTAATACGTACCTATATCAACGTAATAAAAACGTGCCAGGGTTCACATATTGAACCCGTGTTTTAGCGCCACTCAGTGGACATTTTTCTTTGAAACTGTGGCGAAACGTGCAGCAAGGTACGTAAAAACGGTGTTGCAGAAAAGTGACCAGAGGTACGTATTTTTATGAGACCAGGTTGGAAGACATCTGGCCTCCCAAATCTCGGCCATGATTGCAGTGAAAATACTACACTTCAGTGTTTATCCACCGCCCACCCAAAGCTCAGTTCATAAGGAGGTTTGGTATTGATTTTCTTTCACTGCATCCATGTATGCAGTAAGTACAAAGAGCAGTTTCCCTTTATTTTTTCATTACGCCCAACTCCCTGGTGCAGTGTTTCAAGCATGCAGTTGACATTTCTCCAGACATAAATACGATTTTTATGGCTGTTCTGTTTGAGATCCTCGAACAACTCCCATGGCAGGAAAGGCAATGAAGCACCCTTGATTTCCCAAATGCGATGGAAAAATTGTCATAATATTTAGATTAATGTGCTGCGGAATTGCATCAAGCAAGCTAGGTATAATTTCTGACTGGGTCAACGGCAATACATCGTTATAGGTTTGTCAGGGACCCTATAAAGTTTCATTAACTTTAAAAAAATTAAAAATAATAAAATAATAATAATTACTATTATATGTTATAGCACCAGTAGATAGAAGAAAAGTTTTGAAATCAAGTTTCAGCAAGTGTCCACCACCCAAGGGTGTCACCAGCCAGTACCCACGAGTCTCGGACTTTGCGGTGCAATGCATTGCAAGGACAGGCTAATCTGTACTGATTTGGAGCTCAGCCAGTGGAAGGATCCTCTAATCCCTCATTCTTTTTATCAGAGGAGGAGAGGCAAATTTCACTTCTGCACAAGAGGGGGAAAGGAGCTATTTCATGCCTCAGTGACACCACTGTTTTTCAGAATGGTTGTCTTCTCTTTTTTAGGCCTTATTCTATATGCTGCATAGCTGCATTCTGTGAAAAAAAACTTGCTGTATGTGTATTTTTATTTTTATGCATTTATTTATTTATATTTTTGCTGCTAGAGGTAGGGAGATAATGTAAAGACACCTTTGCCAATTAGCACATTGGCCCATAGTTGTCCTGTGTTAACACCATTGCTACCAGAAAAGGAAGTCATTAAACTTATTAATGCAGCATTCATCCTTTTATATGCATTGCAAAGTAAACACATTCATTACAAAAGTCCATTATATTGTTTTCAGCTGGCCTCCTACTCACAGCAAAACAGAATGTGGGCTGCCACTGCCGCTCTATAGTGGTAAAACAGATTAAAGACTGTATGTGCCTGTTCGGAAGGTGCGCTTGATGTTTCTACTTTGAGTTTTTTATCAGCTGTCCGGTACAAAGTAGCAAGAGGAACAGACAACTGCAGTATCAAGCAGCTTTCAGAGCTCCACAAGTCAACAGTAATGTCTCTATGAATCTCTCTGCCTCTAAGGCAGCTTTGAGTGGAAACACTGAGTAAATAAAGATAAATATTCCAGTCCTAGATAAAGATAAAGGGATTGCATTTATCTAAACATGAATCAGCTGTCTCACGCAAAGGGAGCCATAGAGTACCTCCCCAGGGCCGTACAGAGAAAGAGATCATATACTGTTAGCAGCGTTTGGGATTGCGATAAGGAGACCATTGTGCCATCTACATACACATGCATTCTGAGAACACAAACACTGACATTCATGGGTAATGTAATTAAAGCATTTGATAACACAGTACAGTATGTCAAGTAACAGATATCCTGTGGTGTGAATGGCTCATATTTCCCTGGTCATGTTTCATACGTATCATCCGCATACGTACACACTCAAGGACATAAACTAACAGTCATCAGTCATTGAGAAAAGCTCAGACACCTCATCAAATGTGGGTCTTAATGTGTCTGACACAAACTTTCTGTCACACATACATCTCTGTCCACTGATAGAAGTTGTCACGTGTAGCATGAAAAGTATTCATTTTAGTTTGAGTGTTTATTTCAGATATTATCATCCATAACATGAAAATATTTATCATTTTATCAGTACCGGTGGCATATTGTGGTATATTTTAATAAATTATTTAAAGGTAAACTATGTAATTTTTTTTTTTCAAAATTTACATAAGTTATATAATGAGCGAGTACATCATGAATCCATCTTTTAAACTGTGTTTTTTGACCACTAGAGCGCCAAAAGTTACATAGTGTAACTTTAATTATTTACCTTTTTTACTTGTTTGTTTGTTTTCTGTTTGACTGATAAGCATCAGAGGTGGGACAGGATCCCATTATCAGCCTTCATTAGTTTGCATTATTAAACAGAAAAGTGGGGGAAAAAATAAACGGTGAAAAAGCTTTATAGTGTCAATATTCAATTTCACAAACCTTGCAAATCCAGCTGTTTTTCTGATCTTCTGAAGTGTGCATTGTAGCCTGCATAAAACGTGTGTACTCTGTGCATGACAGTCCATCTGTGCAAATTGGATGCAGAGAGAATTGACTATTTAAGTCTTTGATTTCAAACTATGATTCGCTATATCCAGTGGGCTGCTATTACATATTCATGTCATATTCACTGTGTATTGTATGTAAAATATATATTTGTTTTGAGAAAATATGATTCACAATGCACACAGACTTATCAGATTACTGTAGGTTACCTTGTTTACTTCCTTTTTAGTCATGTTTTTAACATGTTTATTTTCTGTTGATAATAATAATAATAATATCCTATAATATAGGACTACAAAATCAAGTTGCTATCTAAAGTATATATATTTTTATTTTGCAGGTTTATTTTCCCATCAAGTTAATAATTTTTTCATACTGATTGATTTTGAAATTATTTTTTCATGTTTAGATGTTATGTAAAATAAATGTAAATTTAATTGCAGCATGTGCTATGTACTATACTTAAATGTAATAGTGTGATATCGTATGTCCAAATAGCTCTCTAAGATATCGACATCTCTCGTCAAAAAATCCGTATTGCGCGATCCCAATCGTTTAATCCCTAGTCTTAAGTATTTTTCAACATTTGCTTTTTTCTTTTTTTTTCTGCTATCTCTCAAGGACAGTCGTGGTACCTCATATTTCTCAGTGGAGTCGAGTCATGAGGGCTTCACATGTGTTGCTTCAGGGAGATGTAGTGATGTACCTTCACTTCGGCCTAAATCAAGCCGTGCACATCACAGCCCTCACAGTGAATGTTTTTCATGCTGTTTCCGACAGCTCCAGATACCTGTAGCTGCAGCACAGGCACGGTTGCTGGTCAGACGCTTACCAAGCTGTCAGAGTGCTGTGGAACATGCTTTACAAACAATTACCACACCATCTGCACTGTCAGTGAGCTGTTTAGCATTAGCGTCTCAGTTTCTCTCCCACACTCACTCTCTTTTGTGTCTCTCTATTTTTGTGCTTCTAATTTTTCCTCTTTCTTCTCAATTCATCCAAGTCATGGGTTAATGAAGAGGAGGTTAGGAGAGCAGCGTGTATTGTTTGTTTGTCTGACTTTCTTCGTTTTGATCTTGTTAAGGCCTGGAGCAGTGATGTTTTTTCATCGTGGAAGTCTCACAGCGTGAGCGAGCGCTTGTGCACATCTGAACAAAGAAAAAAAACACTTTTATGAGTTTATTCCAGAGAAGCTCTTACACCATGGCCAGAGGTATTGTTGAAACATCGGTAGATAGAGAACAAAATATTTGTTCTCAAAGAAAACAAGTTCAGAACGTGGACACAGTGGTGCGGTAAATGGAAATAATTGATGTATTTGTTCATTGCAAGTCATTTTCGTTTATTGAAGATGATTGTTTTCTCTTCTGCTCCACAGGTACATCAGTAACAAGAGTAACTGCAACTGACGCGGACGATCCAGTGTATGGAAACAGTGCCAGACTGGTCTACAGCATTCTGGAGGGCCAACCTTATTTCTCCATCGACCAAACCACTGGTAAGTTAATCAGTCCACACTGTCCAGATGGTCATGAATCATTCAAATGATTCAACAACCTTATTATTAGGTGTAAGATGAATGTCCCTTCCTGTACCAAGGCGAGTTTTAGGTGTTAGACCATTTATTATTATTATAATCATTGTTATTATGATCATCATTATTGGAGGCAGGGAATAAATAGTAGAGAAAGACCAAATAAACAAGATAATTTTACCTGAAGGACACATACCGATTCTGATTTTGTTCTGTTCAAAGCAATTTGCGTCTTCTGATTTAAATGACAGGGCTATCTTTGAATTCCATCTGCATTCTGCTTCCTTTTCAACCTTGACTTTGTTTCTTTTCCCTAATTGCATTTTCAGCTGACTTGTTAACAGTGTGTCTGTAAGCAACATGATTAAATAATGGTGAATTTACATTAATAAGCAATGAGATGGAAATGAACAGCGCGTAATTTGGAAAAACAGCAGACAATAAACAAGTCCTATATCTGTCCAAATTGTATGTGCATAATAAATGAACAGACTTTAAATATCAGTACTTGTTTTCTTATGAGGACACCTTGTGCACTTCATAACCCCATGCATTTCAATCACTCACTGTCAGCTTTGTCTGAGAATGCAAATGGTCGAGAGAAGGTGCGAAAGCCCAAATTGAGGTGCCGCGTGCGTCGTTTGCGTGATTACTGAACACTTGCAGATGGCTTATTCAAGTGAGCCAGATGTTTTAATGAAGGGGTAAAGGGAAAACAACCATTAGAAACCATTTGACACATCCAACACCTCGTAGGAAATGAGACACACTTGATAAATAAGTAAACATCATGCACCAATTCATTACTTGGTTAATGGCTTGCAAAAATAAAAAATAAATAAATAAATGAAAGGAAAGTAAACCTCCAAATATCTATGGAAATTAATATTTGTGTTGCCTCACTTCTGTGATCATCAGGAATTCATTCAAATAGATAATGATAAATCAGGATGACAATTGAATGAGGATTGCAGTGTGCATCAGTGTTGAACGACATATGGCACACACACACAGCTGCATCCAGCACTCAGGGTGACCTGCATCTCCGTATTCCTATTGACAATCAGAGCACTTCACCTCTCAAAATGCACCTCCTTAGTTCACTGAAATTATTGTGGTCTGTTGGTCTCCATGACAGAACAAGAAACAAAGACATGTAAGTGCAGCAAAAAAAAAAAGAAAAAAAAAAGTCTAGCAGACAATGCATGCATGCACGCTGTGAATTATTCATGTGTAACGGAACCGGAGCTGGCCCTACAACACACTTACCTTTCTTCCTGTAGAATGCATTTGTTTCCTTAGTTCTTTTCTTCTCTTATTTGCCAATCTCTTTAACGTAGTTGCTTATTAGCATTTCCGTTTTTTTGTTTTTCACAAAAAAACCTGATTGATTGTATAAGATAAAAGGTCTATGAAGATTCTCAGTCATTCAGATCATTGTAAAAAAAACCGGAAACCTCGTTCCCCAAGTGACTTCATCAGGATGATGGTGATTTCCCAGGATTTCCCGCACACCATAACAGCATAAGGCTCGCAAATTGCAGTGGGAATCGCCTCCACAATGGTAAAAATCATGATCGCAGTGTGAACTGGGGCGACACGTCTGGGGTAAAGATGAAAGGATAGTGTTAAATGATGGGGAACTCAATCTACAGCCAAAGAAACCGTGCGAAACAAATACAAGAAATAGGAAAAATTGCTTTGGATGCTTTTAGGAAATATTTACTAATATATTCTAAACAAACAAACAAAAAAAGTCAATGATGGTGCATACAGTATTAAAGATTATAAGAGACAGGCAGCATAATTCACATTCAGTCGGAATATAAATGACTCGAGGTGCTGGGACAAGTCCTCAGCAAACAAACAAGTTAATTTGCAATGCCAAATGAAAGCAGCACAGGCAATGCGTGGCACACACTAAGCTGGTCGGGGTGTCACTGTCAAGGACCAGGGAAGAGCTAACAGATTTTGCAAACTGCAAACCTCAGAATGTACAATGGCATGTTTGTCTATAGACCATGTTCATTTTGAAACTATTGAATATTCTTATTTATTTATTTTTCATATCAAAAAGAATTAAATGAGAGATTATTTTTTAATGCATTATTTTCTTTGTAATATCAATTGGTTATATGCCAATTACTGTATTTATTGTTCTTGTTATAGCAGTCATTAGGGTGGCTCTGGCAGGGATGGATCGTGAGATGAGGGAAGAGTATCTTGTTGTCATTCAAGCAAAAGACATGGGGGGTCACATGGGCGGATTGTCAGGAACCACCACTGTGACAGTCACGCTAACCGATATCAACGATAACCCACCAAATTCACAGGGTAGAGAGAGACCCTTTTTTATTAACTATATGAATTAATTATGCTACATTAGGAAGTTGGGTCAGTTAGATTTATTTTTTAAAGAACCTTCATACGTTTATTTCGCAGTGCGTAATAAATCAAAATTGACAATTTACGTTATCAAAAATGTTGGTAACACATTACAATAAGGTTCCACTTATTAACATTAGTTAATTCATTAGTTAACATAAACTAGCAATGACAAATATCTTCCAAATTGGTATTAAATGAGTTAATGTTAATTTTCAACATCTCCTCAATATAGTATTTAAAAAATAAAAAAAGTTATATCTATTCCCGTTTTTTCAATGGACCTGATCTACAGGACTAACAATTAACAGCTTGTTATTAAGTATCTCATGTTAACGATATTACTCCCTGCCTGTTACCAATTGCTCCTGTTAGTCAATGGATTAAATATGTTAACAAATGGAACCTTAGTTAAATTTTTACCCAAATTTATATTTCTTTTTTAAGTTATTTTGAATATTCATTCATTAAATAATAAAAAAATATTAGCAGAACACTGATAATAATAAGAAATGTTTTTTTGAGCTCCAAATCAGCATATTAGAATGCTTTCTGAAGATCACGTGACCGGGGGGGAAGACTGTATAAATGGCCGCATAAAATCATCTTTGTCCATTACATTTTAACTATATTAAATACATACAGAAATAATACTAATGATCCTACTACTACTACACTGCTAATAATATAATAATAAATTGTAATTTTTTTTATATATAATATTACTGTTTTTTACTGCATTTATGTCCAAACCTTGGTGAACATGAAACTTTCCAAAACATAAAACACAATAACAACAATAGACTTATTGACCACAAACATAAAAAAACTTCTTTTTTTTTTGTGTGTTTAGTATTTAAGTTATTTTGTCGTTTCTCTGAGTGCTATTTGTCACCTGACAGATCAGATCTTCTCCGTTCTTGTACCTAATCTCTAAAGGCTCTTATGAGTTCACTATTCCTGAGGATCTTGGCATCGGGAAGCCTGGAGGAAGAGTAAAAGCGAATGACAGAGACATCGGGGAAAATGCTAAATCAACTTACAGCATCATAGGTGGAGACGAGAGGGATATCTTTGAGATTGTCACTGATGCTCAGACTCAGGAGGTAATCCTCAGACTCAAAAGGAAGACCGAAAAGTACTTTTAAATGGTTAGTTCACCCAAAAATGACAATTAGGCTGTGTTTTACTCACCCCAGAGGCATCCTAGGTGTATATGACTTTCTTCTTTCAGACGAATCCAGTCAAAGTTATATAAAAAATTGTCCAAGCTTTACCATTGCAGTCAGCGGGTGTTGCAGTGCTTCAGTCACAAAGAAGTGAAATAAAAAGTGCCCATCCATAAAAAACAAGTGTCACACACGGCTCCGGGGGGTGAATAAAGGCCTTCTGTAGCAAATCGATGCATTTTTGTAGAAAAATAACCATATTCATATATATAACTTATCACATATATCTACTACTAATCACTTTATTGTAGCTTGTGCCAACAGTTGTACACTGAAGCAGCTCCAGGCTGACGGTGTATGAGTTCAGCGTTGCGCATGCGCTGTTGAGTCTCATGAAAACCAATGTTTGTTTACAGGATCAAAGGAAGCAATGTTTCCTTACTTTAGCAAAGGAAAACCAGTCTCTTCTTGGAAATCCTCTGACATTCTTCTTTACAAATTCTCGTTTTGTACTTCTAATCCGTGACCGTTGTTTTGTTTTGATCTCTCCTCTGTGCTTCCGCATGCGTCACTTCTGAGTGGCCCATGCGCAAAGCCGACCTCATACGTCATTCCCCCGGAACTGCTTCCATTTACAACAGTGAGCGCAAGCTACATTAAAGTGATTATTACGTTTTGAATATGGATATTTTTCTTACAAAAATGCATCGATTCGCTACAGAAGGCCGTTGTTCACCCCCCGGAGCTATGTGAGACACTTTTTTTTTGGATAGGACCTTTTTATTTCACTTCTTTGGGACTGAAGCACTGCAACACCTGCTGACTGCATAGAGCTTGGAATAGCCAGGACAATTTTTAATATAACTCCAACTGGATTTGTCTGAAAGAAGAAAGTTATATACACCTAGGATGCCTCGGGGGTGAGTAAAACAGCCTAATTTTCATTTTTGGGTGAACTTACCCTTTAATGTGCCATAGGGACTCTCTAACAATTGTAAACTGTCTGTTACAGGATTGTCACTGGGCTGCATATTGTGAAAAATATGAAAAGTGGCTCATTACCAATGACAAATGACTGCTAATATTGCAGAGACAGAACTTCTCAGTATGTATTGCAGGGGTTGGAACTTGGAAACCTGTTTGAGACGGCGTGCCATTTTAAATTTAATTTCAAACACTCTGCCATACCCTCCAAAAAGAAAGAATTAATCATGCAAATTAATTAATTATGCAAATTACCATCTTAGTGTTTAGTGTTGTACTCTTTTTTTTTTTTAAAGTTGGCTACATTATTTTCACTTGTGTTGTCGTGTTTGTTGTTCCCTATGAGTTATGTGTCATGTGGAGATAAGTTGAGTGCATATTTTTGTATAATCACAGTCATTGTGGTTTGTGTAGAATAGCAAGGTTTGTGTAGGTCTGGTTGTAAAAAAAAAAAAAAGATAGCAGTAACTTCTTTTTTGTAGCAAGTATTATTCTGAAATCCAAAAAGCAACAAATACAACCGAACAAACTGTGGCTTATCATCTGATCAAATAGTGAAGAAAATAGAGTTTGGCTTCCCATTCAACTCAACTAAATAATACAGGCTACATGACTGTGAGGAAGATTTAATGCAAGAGTTACAGTAGATTGACATGCAGATGCAAAGGAGTTCAGTATTTCTAGAGTACACACCTTAAATAGAATAAATCTAATAGATGCCTAAGTTGTCTGACCCCTGCTGAATACTCTCTTTTTTGCAATAACTAGATTTTCTCAGACACTTTTCTTTTAGTTTTACACAGCTGGAAATCCACACTTAAAGTCCCTGTACGCCTAAAATTGGAACTAAATCTGCAGTCCAGGTGTTCTGAGGTTTGAGAACTACTGTAACCCTGAACCCCTTGACTTTCTGTGCTCAATTCTCAGCTCTTGTGTAGCAGCGTATATTTGCATATGGAATGGCCATTGTATGCAAATGAAGAACCCTTCACAGTGGATGAGAGGACAATGAAGCCCTTTTTATCTTACAGAAACATCTATAGTGTGACTGTGCAGCAACAATTATGCACAATGTGACAAAAATATGTGAACATGTATACGATCAATTTGTTATTTTCCCCCCATATTTAATATATTTTGTAAAAATTGTACATGATGACAAAGCTCTGCATATTATGATGTGAACAACATAATGAGTATGTCAATTAGTCTAGAGGACTCGGGTATGATCTCTATTAATATGAAGAATTATACTAGAATTAAGCCAACTATACCTAAAAATAATCTGCAATATTCAACAGTTTTGATGCATCATCTTCAACCAGAGTTCTCCATAATCAATGTGTGTGCGTTTCGTATATGAATTCATTTTCTTTTATTTTGTGCAGCACCCTGAAAAGCAACATTTAAATGCACTATTAAAGAAAAAAAATGTTATGATAATTAGGGGTTTAATGGTACACAAAAATAACTGTTCGATAGTGTGCGATTCTGAAGTCACAGTTTGGTATGTTTTTGGTTCAGAAGGGGGGAACTTAAAACACACAAAAAAAAAAAAAATAATAATAATAATATATATATGTAGCGAATTTAGCTCAACGACAGGGACTTTAGGAATAATTAACCATAACTAGTTATAATAAACTATTCATATTTTAGATCCGCTGTAGATATTTAGCTGACCTCTCAGGGTCAACAGTCTGTCAATTCTAAGAACGTTAATTACCTGGTTAAAGGAAATAACCTTCTTAATGTACAATTCTATAAGTTTGTAACGTAAAACTGCATGATTATTGACTCCGGTTATGAGCCAACAATGAAAACATGTCAAGTGGTAAAAGTCAAGTTTTAATAATAAATAAACAAGTAAACTAGTCTAAAATCCTACCTACAAACATAAACGGGTCTACCATCTACTACACACTACACTGGTCTACACAGTACACACACACACACATACACATGCATACAGTTGGTATAGGAAAAGGGTTAAAGTTTAACTCAGTACAAGAGAGAGACATAAGGAATGACATTTATGGAAACATTGGCATATTCAGCAGATCTACACCTGAGTGAAACGTCAGATTCTTAGTTCAAAACACACCTTTGTAAAAAGGTACAAATGATACTTAATGTATCAATTAATAAGACTAAGTTGATACTTGCACGTCTCGTCTGTCTGAAAAAGAGTCCTGATGCAATCTTAAGGCCCAAGATCTTGCGGAAATTAGTTGATGAAAAGAACCAGTTCGAGTCAGAGAATCTTTGGTGAATGGAAAATTCAAGGCCGAAAGGCCTGGCACCAGCTTTGATATCCTGAAGCGTTTTTTCACATCTTCATCTGCATCTGACCGAACCACCGACTGGGGCGGGTCACATGAAGTGTGGCCTTTAAGGTCGGAGAAGATCCCCGCCTTTCAAGATGGGCTTGTCCAATGAGAGAGATGGAAATTTCCTAGCGGGAGGTGGCAATTGCTGGAGGGTTTACGACTCTTTGTTCTCTAAGCATGGTAATTTGTAAATGGACTTAAATCGAAATTATTAATGATTCTCAGGGCCCTAATATATATTGCCTATGTAGCAATATATAATATGCACGCTTGTTTCTATCATAAGAAGGCGAATTCATAGATAATAAACATGGTATATGTAAGGTTATATGAATGAGAGGTTTATCGTAAGCATGAATAAAATATTCTATAATACAACAGATTAATACAAAACAGCAATAATATACACAATGGCCTGAAGAATATGTGTGTTAGTTCAAAGAAAGGATTTCCTATGAATTAATTAGTAGAAAAGTCCATTTCTGCTCTGCCTATTCTATGTCAAACAAAGCGTGGGTTATCCTACTCACATTCCTGGGGGAGTCATAAAACCAGCGATATCATGATTAGTTGTCATGGTGACCAAGGTGGGGGATGGTGCTCAGCAGAAATCCTGGCATCCAGTTTAATGAGTGAGGGGACTGTGACGATTTGTAAACCTAATGAATAATTGATTTGTTAAAGCAAATAAAAATTAGTGTGTCAGATTGGTCGAGACGCTACATATAATGGGGTCAAAGAGTACAGTCGCATCAAACGAAATGTACAAAAGTGAGAGCCCCATAGTGAGATGTCCATAGAGAGCACATTAAATGTAAGTAAATGGTCTACTTTTAAGGTTTCAAATAAGTATTTGGAGAAAACAAATGTTAAAATTTGGTTGAAATAATGTTACATTGTGATTCAGTGTAACACAATATTTATGTAAAAATTCAAACAACATGCTTATTCTGACCTGTACATATTAAAATATATAAAAGAATAAGGGAACATATTAAATTTGATTGTGTTTTAAAAGAGCAAAAAATTCTTACTGACAAATGGGCAAAACCATCTCATGGTTACGTATGTAACCCTGGTTCCCCGAGGGAACGAGACGCTGCGTCTGAAAACGCTAGAGGAACGCCTTCTGTGACCACGCTCTGAATCACATGTGAAATCAGTCCAATAGCTGAGCGGGACGTCACGGGCGGGTGACGTCATGACCAGGAAGCTATAAAAGCACGTGCGGCGGAGCCAGCGTCAGCTTCTAGGAATGAAGCAAGCACTGGCAGGGACGCCGGAAGTATGGCACCGAGACGCAGCGTCTCGTTACCTTCAAGGAACCATGGTTACATACGTAACCTAAAGACATTCCCCTTCAGGAACTCGAGCAGCGTCGAGAACGCTAGGGGAACGAGAATACCCACGCCGCCAGACTCCGAAGTCTCTGCCCAGTGTGGAAGATTGCACAGCTAGGGCAAGAGAACAGAAGAGCCAGGAGTGGCTCGCATGTCTAGACCGTAGAACCTAACAAAGGTAAGGGGCGTGGACCACCCCGCAGCATTGCAGATGTCCTGCATAGGCACAACCGCTAAAAAAGCCTTAGAGGCTGCCACACTTCGAGTCGAGTGAGCCTTGACCCCTAACGGCGAGGGGAGATCAGAGGACTCATAACAGATGGAGATGGCATCCACTATCCACCGACTGAGGGTCTGTTTAGTTGTTGGAAGACCTCTCTTAGGGGGACCAGGCTAGGTCCACGTGGGGACAAGTGATGTACAGGAGGCCTAGCCTCAGCGCCCCACTGGACGGAAACGTGTACCAGGGGTGTCTCCCACTGAGATGCCACCAAGAGGGGGTGGTAGGCCGCAATGCCGCCAGTAAACCTCAGGGTGAGTGGGTTACCCTGTAGAGACAGGGCCTGCAGAAACAAAGTACTTACAACTGGTAGTTAGCTGGTGAGCCTGGCCCAGTCTCCACACCAAGAAGTAATAAGTTTCCACTTCAAGGCATACAGTTTTCTCATAGAGTGAGCTCTGGATGGAGGATGGTCTCAAGAACCTCAGTTGAGAGACCGGATGCTACTAGTTGTGCCCCCTCAGGGGCTACAGCCATAACTTCCACAGCTCCGGGCCATCGGAATATCGTGCCATCTGCCTGTGAGAGGAGGTCCCTCCTGACGAGAATCTCCCACGGAGAGCCAGTAGACGGACTCTGTCCCGGCGCACTCTCTCCAGAACTCCTGGGAGCAGAGTGATCGGGGGAAAGGCGTACAGGCGAAGCCTCGGCCAAGCCTGTACAATGGCATCCAGCCCCAGCGGAGCTGGATGAATCAGAGAGAACCAGAGGGGACAGTGCAATGTCTTCTGAGTCACAAACAAGTCCACCTGAGCCTGACCAAAAATACTCCATATCTGCTTCACCAACTCGGGGTGAAGCATCCATTCCCCGGACCTCAGCCCCTACCTCGACAGGATATCTGCTCCCATATTGAGATGCCCAGGAATGTGCACTGCTCTCAGCGAGAGGAGTCTGTCCTGGGACCACACAAGGATCTGGTTTGCCAACTTGTACAAGCGGCGCGAACACAGACCTCCCTGGTGGTTGATATAAAAAAACCACAGCTGTGTTGTCTGTGCGCACCAACACATGGTGACCTCTCAGGTCTGGGAGAAAGTGTTTCAGTGCTTGAAACACGGCCAGCATCTCTAGGCAGTTGATGTGCCACGTGAGATGGTGGCCGCTCCACAGACTGTGGGCAGGGTGGCCACTCATGACCGCATCCCAACCTGTGAGGGACGTGTCCGTCGCTAGCATTACGCGGAGACAAGGAGCTCCCAGCACCGGGCCCTGAGCCAAGAACCAAGGTTTCCTCCATATGTCTAAGGCACGTAGGCATTTCTGCGTGACCTTGAACATGCAAAGCGGGTTTCCCCTCGGGGAGAACCCCCTGGTCTTGAGCCACCATTGTAGGGGCCTCATGTACAGCAGGCCAATATGTATCACGTTGGACACAGCTTCCATCAGACCCAGCAGTTTCTGAAACTGCTTGACAGTGAATGACCGGCCTTCTCTCACTCTCGCGACTGCAGTGAGAAGCGAAGCGATCCGGCAGGAGACAAACGTGCGGGGGGGGGGCGGGGGGGGGGGTGGTTCTGGGGGGGGCCTGCATCGTGGTCGAATCCCACACCGCGCCCAGATGGGTGGTTCTCTGTAATGGAGAAAGCACACTTTCCTTGGCGTTTAGTCTTAACCCCAGCTCTCTCTTGTGAGCGAGAATGACATCTCAATGTCAAACCGCTACCTGATCTGAACGAGCTAAAATCAACCAAATGTAATTGTAATTGAGTAGGCGGATGCCCTGGAGTCGCAACGGAGCCAGGGCAGCATCCACACACTTCGTGAAAGTACGGGGTGAGAGTGCAAGACCGAAAGGAAGAACACGATATTGGTACACTTTGCCCCCAAAACGAACCTCAGGAACTTCCTGTGATGAGGAAGGATGGAGATATGGAAATATGAATCTTTCAGATCGATCGTGACAAACCAGTCCTCGGACCTGATCTGATACACGACTTGTTTAAGTTTGAGCATCCTGAACTTCAGTCGCATGACAGCTGTTCATATGACGTAGATCTAAAATGGGACGCAACCCCCCACCCTTCTTCGGAACAATGAAGTAACAGCTGTAGAACCCGGAGTCAATCTCATGCGGAGGGACCACCTCAATGGCCTCCTTTACGAGAGTAACTACTTCTTGTTCTAATACCAGAGCCTGCTCGGGACCCACTAGCGTGGGGGTAACCCTGTTGAATCGAGGCGGACGAGAACCGAACTGGATTCTGTAGCCTCTTTCTACAGTACGCAGGACCCATTGAGACACATTTGGCAGTAGCTTTCACGCTACTAAATAATCTACTAAGGGAATCAGTCTCTCGAGACTGATCTCTGGTGTGCCCAGAATGGCTAGTCCGGTGCCTTGAAGCATCTGCACGCCAACAGTGGACGCCGAACTAGCTGCTCTGGGGACCTCCGCAGAGACCGCGAGCCTCTCAGTGCCGCTACGTTGCCGGGCGGTAACTGAAAGAAAAGCTTGCTGGAGACCGCTGCGGCCTGGAACGCCGGCAGGGTTGGCAGAACGATCTCCCAAGGGCACTGGGGGGAGACGGGCACCGTGTAATGCGGTGTGAACCTCTCTGCCCCAGAACGGCCTGCCCTCGCTAGTCCTACACTCAAATAGTCAGGACCTTTTGGTCGAGGACCTCTTAGCCTGAAGGACGGTCCGCAGATCTGGCTTAGGCTTCGAGGCCCCCAACCCATAGCGCTGCTTCTGCCTCCGGTCCTGACGCGGGGGAACACGGGCGGCAACGCTCTGTTTTTGCGTCTCCCTATGTGAGGAGCTGGTACGCGGTGGGGACTGCTGCCGCCCAGCCAGCCCCCGGAAGCTGAAATACGGGAGGCGAGAAATGCTGAAAACATCGCCTGCTTACGAGCCTCCTGGTCCCTGTCGACGACTGAATTGACAGCGTCGCCGAACAGGCCAGAAGGCGCAAGCGGGGCGTCGAGGAGGAAGACCCTGTCTTTCTCTTTCATATCAGACAGGGTCAACCACAAATGCCTCTCTGCTGCCACCATAGCTGCCATGGACCGCCCAATGGCGCGGGCGGTCTCTTTGGTGGCACGGAGAGAGAGATCAGCGGTTCTCCTTAACTCTGCAATATTATCAGAGCTAAGCTCCTCGCCCTCATCCAGCTCTTTAAGCAGGTCGGCCTGGTACGCCTGTAACACAGACATCGTGTGCAGACACGCACCGGCCTGACCCGCTGCCGCGTACCCCTTGCCCACCAGCGCTGATGTTGTACGCAGCGGCTTGGAGGGCAGTGCCGGAGCCTTTAAAGACGATGCCATGCCTGGGGACAGATAGCTAGCTAGCGTCTGTTCAACCCGGGGCATCGCCTTCTAGCCACGCTCAGTCAGCCCTGCCACATTACCATAATAATCTGAGGCAGGG
Source organism: Sinocyclocheilus anophthalmus (assembly GCA_018155175.1). Lineage (NCBI taxonomy): Eukaryota > Metazoa > Chordata > Actinopteri > Cypriniformes > Cyprinidae > Sinocyclocheilus > Sinocyclocheilus anophthalmus. The sequence goes on along the minus strand of JADLZN010009469.1, from coordinate 758 downwards.
ATGAAGAGGCGGGCCAAAAAAGGCCTGGCCCACCACCTCGACACCTCGGTGTGAAGGTTAGGGAAAAATGGCAGGCTCCGGCATGGAGGTGGCGGCTTCGCGCGCAGGAAGCGTTCATCCAACCTGCTTCGCTGCGGCTCGGCCTGCTTCTCGGCGGGCCAATCGATTTTTAATTTGGCCACGGCATGAGTAAGCACCTCCACTAGCTCCTCATATTGGGGCGATTGAGGGGGCGAAACCTCTTCGACGTCCTCCACGTCAACCTCCTCGGAGGAAGACAGGAGGAGCGTCGAGCCCTCACCCCGGGAGGAAGTAGCCGCAGAACGGGCTTCCGATCCCAGAGATCGGGCACTGGATCTGGTAGGTGAGGAAGAAGATAGGGACTCACCCGTCTCCATTCCCTCCACCAGATCCAACTGCGAACCCCACGAATGCAGCCGCCGCTCCGACTCGACGGAAGCGAGGCCAGCACCGCGAGGAACGGTGGTGAAGGCTCCCTCCTCAAAGAGAGCCCTCCGGGAGCGAAGCGTACGCAGTGGGAGACACTCGCAATGCGGGCAGCCGGCCCCCTCAAGAGCCGACTCTGCATGCCTCGCTCCCAAGCAAACCACGCACAGGCTGTGTGTATCCCCACTCGTGATGTAACGTGGGCAGGGAGGAACACACAACCTATAACGTGGCTTGCACTCGCCCTTTGCATGCTTTGTCTTAGCGTGAGCTTTAGACATAGCTGCTTATAGACTTTCTCTCACAATAGG
>JADLZN010009468.1:0-22008 GCA_018155175.1 Sinocyclocheilus anophthalmus | reverse complement strand
CAGAGGTCCCTGTGGTCCCTACCCACATACTGGGTTTTACTTGTGTTATTTTTTTATTTTTGTTTTGACTTTATTCTACTTCTCTTTAATTTTATTGCATTTATTTTTATTTGTTTAGCACAAATGTACCAATTTAGCTCAATTGATTTGTATTAAATTTGAGATTCTTAAATCCCCAAAAAAAAAAAAAAAAGTTCTTTCCTTTAATTTCCTACAGCTCTTGGACTTTTTATTTAAAGGTTTGTTTGTTGTTTTTACTTTTACCTTATTTTAGTTATTTCACCATCACCATCGTCGCTTTTTGTATAAGATTACAGTAGTTCTAGCAACTGTTGTTTCCTTAACGAGTTATACAGGTTATTAGTAGCCTAATCCCTGTTTCCTCTCTACTTCTCCTCACGCCTCAGTGCCAGGCCTAATACATTGAAGGGCAGCTACCATTGCAACACAATGTAGGCTAACATAAAACTAGAAACAATTCCCACTGTTTCTTTTTCTTTTGACAGGTATTTGGTGGGTCCCTGCTAGTTTAGCTAACAGCCTAACCCTAGGGTTATGAAGTCTATTGCAGCATCACACACAAGTGACACCTGCTTAGCCATATCTCTTAGGAAAAAAAAACTAAAATAGGTAAAATCTTCCTTTTTTTTGAGTTCATCTTATTTTATTTCAGTTTCATCATAGTGACCAAACCCGTGAACCATCAGTGTTTTAAGTAATAGTTTGACTACATGTATAGCCCGGTCATCAGCTGACCCCTGCTTACAGCCCCCTCAACAAAGTTACTCAAACTCTCCCTTTGTGTTCACGAACACAAAAACATAGCACCCTACCTCACTAGCTGCCCCTCACCAGCTATTCATACCTTACACGGCCTACACAGCCGTTCCCCTTAGAGATAGCTTAACACCTCTGTACGTACCTGCATTTGCCTTGTGCCTCTCTCTCTGGTGTTCCCACAAGTGTGCCAGGATGTCGCAGACATTACACAGACATCCAGCCCTGCCAGCTCACCAGAACCACCTGGAAACTTAGCAGAGCACTGTAATGGACATCCTTCAGCTCAAAGCAACCAACGACCTGCCATGGCAAAGAAAGGAAAGCGAGACTGCGACAAGTGAACAACCCGACACCCTGCCTGACAAACCAGGACCTGAACAGCATCATCCTCCCCTCGGCCCACACCCTCAAGGGCCTCAAAAAGGAGGTAAATGAGCTGAAACTGCAAATCACAGAATTCTACAGAGAACTGACACCTGCTCAACGAGAGAAAGCACAGAACGGATGCAAAGAACCTCACAGAATGGTGCGACAGAAGGAAATCACCAGTCTTCACAAAGGCTCTAACAGCTGCTAGACACCAAGCGCCGCTGGAAAAAGCCATCAGACAGGACTTGAAAAGAGAACTGTTTCACACAAAGTCACTCTTAAAAACAACATATGTGGAAATAAATGAGAAAGACACCACATCTTAGTCCTTACAAGGCCACCTGCATACAGACAAAGCTGAGGTCCAAACCCTGACTCAGCAATTAGAGAGGAGCTTGACATGGTTCAGAAAGAAATCTAAACAGTCCTACCGACTGCGCATAGATTTAAGCAAAAGACAGCCGGCTGAACATCACGTCGCCAGCAGTGCAAGCCCTCCACGCCTGTGCACAGCTACGAAAGGGGGGAAAGGGAGCCAAAGCCTTCTGCTTGACACTTCACAAGTCAGCTCCCTGAAAACCTCTGCAGCTGCAACAAAAAAAAAAATTCAGGCGAACCGAAACAACGCAACGAGGTGAATTCAGTGTCACAAATGAACTGAAATATGCTTGCAGACCAAAAGGTGAACAGACAGGGAAACACGAAACAGACCTTCCCCTGGCCAGCAGGCCCACCCCATCAGCCAAGAGTCCGAACCTGCGAGGGGTGGGGGGGCGAGAGCCACTGTTCACATGTTACCAACCAGCAGCCACAAGGGGGTGGAGCAGGAACCTTTCCAGAGGATCACTGCAGACAAACACACCGTGTGACCCCACAGACCCCAATGAGCTGGCCAGAGACAATACATCTGGCAACCTAAATACTGCAGAGACCTTGAGGACATCAAAGGAACTGATCCTGCAGTCTCACCAGCAGTTTAAACAAGCCATCATAAAGGAATTCTCAGACCCAGAGTCTGAAAAAGGACTGAACGCTGCTGATTCTGAACTTCACAACTAGGAATCCAAAGCGGGCACCAGAAGGCACCAGCATTGCCACAATGCAAAACCCTTATACAGAAAGCCCCTAGCCAGAAGAGGAAAGAGCCATCACCATGGCAACAGACCCAAGTTCCAGACCAACCACTGGGAAAAGGAGTCCTCATCCTGCAAACACCACGGTATGTCCAACAGCAGTCCACCACAACATCCTCCTCCACACCCTTCACACAGGTGCCGAACGGAGGCTACACAAGGACAGCTGGACACGCCTACTTCTGGGTTACAGGAGCTGCTGACACTCGCAAAAAAGCTCCTTGAACAAAACTCAACTAAGGAGTACTGAGAAGGACAAACCTCTGACTCCTTGCCTGCTGCAACACAGCATCAGGCCCCTCCAAGGGAGGAGCATCCCTTGAAACCGGTCGACACCCCCAGAAGCAGCCAGACAACATCGGATTGAGCAACGGGCCCACATGCCCAACAGCGAAAGCTCTACCAACACAACTCAGGCAAGCTCAAGTCGGTGCCGCCACAAGAGCCAAGCGACACCGCAAACATCAGATTTCCAGTGACGTTGAGCAAAGCAGAGAGCTAACAAACCACCTGCCGCTTTCCTGCCATCAACACTAGGTCAGTCAGAAATTCTCTACACACTATAGAATCTCCATAACAGTTCCCGGCAATCCCTGGAACCACCTGCACTCTCACCAGTGAGAGTCTAACCCGGCTGTCCCACATCACGGGTACCACAGATAGCCTACTGGCTAACAACATCAATAAAAAAACATCCTACCCGGACTAACTCTCTTCAGGATGACAGGTGACACAGCCTAGACACCTGCTGCATAAGCTCGAGGACCCATACCTTGCTACAGCTTACATCACCACAGCACACCACCTGACAGCAACCACCACGGCACCAACAGCCAAAAAGCAACCACTGGCTCCCAGCCGTGAGTGCCAAGTGTGTGTTCGATTGTTCTGCACCTTAACATCGCTCGTTGTTGTCTATTCTACGGACAACAACGTTCGAAAGGGGGGGAATTTGTAGCGTCTGGACCAATCAAACACACAATATATATTTAGTTTTTATATTTAACAAATACTCTGTAACCCCCCTCAGTAAAAAAAGCCATATGAGGACCCATGAACACTTCCCCCCGAAATGCGTAACACACAAGGAAGCCAGGCCTTGTTGCATGGAATAACGGTACATGGGTTTATTGGCCAAAGAATGTAAAGAGGGAAAATCCTGATGTCCCCAGGACAAAGGCAGATAGAACTGGATGTGCTCTAATTCCTTCTAGGAAAACTTTCTTGATGAACCACACATGCTTCAGCCATGTGATATTATTGCTGTTTTGTATTAATCGTTTTGTATTATAGACTATTTTATTCTGCTTCGATAAACCACTCATTCATATAACCTTACATATAACGTGTTTAGTATCTATGAATTCACCTTCTGATGATCGAAACGAGCGTTTATATTATATGTTGGTATATAGGCAATATATATTAGGGTCCTGATAACTTTTAGTAATTTCGATTCAAGTCAATTTCTATTTTACCATGCTTTCAAACAAAGCGCCATAAAAACGACCACTTGGGATTCCGGCCTCTCTCATTGGACAAGCCCATCTTGAAAAGCGGAGATCTTCTCCGACCTTAAAGGCCCGGCTCCAGGGACCCGCCCCAGTCGGTGGTTCGGTCAGATGCAGATGAAGATGTGAGAAAACGCTTCAGGATACCAAAGCATTGTGCCAGGCCTTTCTTCGGCTTGTCCTTTCAATTTCACCAAGATCATCTGACTCAAACTGGGTCTTTCCATCAACCAACTTCAGCAAAGATCTTGGTTCTTAAGATTGCATCAGGAATCTCTTTAAGACAGCGAGCCTCGCAAGTATTCAAACTTAGTCTTATTAATAGATACATTAAGTATCATTTGCACCTTTTAACAAAGGTGTGTTTGAACTCAGAATCTGACGTATCCCTCAGACTTAGATCTGTTGAATATGCAAATGGTTCCATAAATGTCATTCCTTATGTCTCTTTCTGTAATGAGTTAAACTTTAACCCTTTCCTATACCAACTGTATGTGTGTGTGTGTGTATGTGTATGTTGACCAGTTTATGTGTGTGTGTGTGTTAGACCAGTTTGTGTTTATGTAGTATGTTAGACTAGTTTAAGTGTTTATGTATTTAATAAAACCTTACTTGTATCACACATGACGTGTTCATTGTTTACTCATAACAGGAGTCAATAATCATGCAGATTTACGATACAAACTTATAGAATTGTACAGTAAAAAAGTTATTTCCCTTAACCAGGAAACCAACGTTCTTAGAATTGACAAGACAGTTGACCCTGAGAGGTCAGCTAAATATCTACAGCGGATCTAAAATATGAATAGTTAATTATAACTAGTTATGGTTAATTATTCATATTTCCCATGAGCTGATTCATTACAGTATTTGTGCTAAAACCGGGTGCAAAAATTCTCTCTCTCGACACCAAGATGCATTTTCCTCCCTCTCTTACCAAAAGTGAAGGAAGAGTTAAAGCGTATGGAACAGCAGGGTGTAATTTCAAAGTGTAAAGTAAGAATTTGCACAGATCTCACGGAACTGAACAAATCGGTTATGAGAGAAAAACACCCTCTCTTTTCTGTCGAAAACACATTAGGACAACTTGCGGGGACATTAGGACAAGTGTTTTCCAAGCTTGATGCCAATGCAGGTTTTTGGCAGATTCCGCTTTCAAAGGATACTCTTTGCTCACGACTTTATAAACCTATTTGTCCGATATTGTTATAACGGTCTATGCTTTGGTATCTCTACTGCACCAGAGCATTCCAAAAGTGCATGTCCAGAATTTTTGAGGGATTGGAAGGTGCTGTTTGTCAAATGGGTGACGTGCTCGTCTGGGGGTCATCGCAGAGCAAACACAATGAGAGGCTATGATGGGTGCTCTCAAGACTTCAGGAAGCAGGAGTCACACTCAATGAGAAATGTGAGTTTTCCAAGGTGAAGATCAAGTTTCTCTGACTGATTGTTGAGGCGGCAGGGGTGAGTGCAGACCCAGACAAGCTAGAGGCAGTTAAGGTAAACAACCAGGTAATGTCAATGAAGCGAGGTGCTTTTTGGGAATGTTAACCACCTTGGTAAATTCTTAGCACATTTGGCAGCAAAACCACAGCCACTCAGAGACTTATTGAGAAACTCCAATATGTGAGTTTGGGGGTCTGGCGCGGTATGATCCAAACAAGGATACAGTTATTTCTGTGGATGCCTCTTTACACAGACTGGGTGCTGTTCTCCTCCAGAAGTAAGCAGACCACATATGGAAACCTGTGGCATTTGCTTCGAAGGCTCTCAGTAACACAGAGCAGCGATACTCGCAAATAGAGAAAGAGGCGTTGGCCTCCACATGGCCCTGTGAGAGGTTTGCAGAGCTTCTCATTGGGAAAAGTTTCCACATTGAAACTGATCATAAACCTCTAGTTCCTCTGCTCAGCTCCAAGAGCTTGGTTGAACTCCCTCCACACATTCAGCGACTTCGTATGCGTCTTCTTAAGGTTTTCATACACCATATCACATGTGGCCAGCAAAAGCATAGCAACAGTAGATGTGTTGTCTAGAGCTCCCATAAACAGTACAGCAGAAGGGCTTTCTGAAGAAGACATCAATCTGTATGCTGACTCTATCATGGCAAGCCTTCCAGCTACTGAAAAGAGGCTCAAAGAGGTCCAAGAGCACCAAGAAAATAATTCTATACTCCAGCAGCTAAATAAATACTGTGTGGAAGGGTTGGCCAGATAAGTTTTCCATTGACAAAACATTCCAACCTTACATGTCATTCTCAGGAGACCTTTCTGCTCAAAATTGGCTGCTATTGAGTGGAATCAGGATTGTTGTTCCAAAGTCACTCCGAGCTGAGATACTGGAAAAAAATGCATGAAAGTCATCATGGCATAAAAAGGTGTAGAGAGAGAGTTAAGCAGTCAGTTTGATGGCCAGGTTTCAGTTAAGACCTAGCAAAAATGATTGAGAACTGTGACACGTGCACGTGAAAGAACACATTTCAAAGAAACCATGCTGCCTACTGATTTTCCAACAAGGTCGTGGTCCAAAAAGACAACAAGGAATACTTGGTCATTGTGGACTACTTTTCAAGGTTTTTTTAGGTTTCAAAAATGGGACAACGGGCCACAGTTTGCTTCAGATTGTTTCCGTGTCTTTGCACAAGACTGAGGTTTCGACCATGTGATGTCGAGTCATCACTTTCCGCAAAGCAACGGGGAGGACAACCAAGAACCTCCTGAAAAAGTCGGTTGACCCCTATCTTGCGCCAATGTCTTACCGAGCAGCCCCTCTTGCCAATGTTTACAGTCCTGCCGAACTTTTCATGGGAAGGAAACACCGAACACAAGTTCCTGTGATTCCATCTCCGCTCAGTCCAGAGTGTGCGGATTTGGAAAAGCTGAAAAAGATAGAACTGACATACAGACAGAAACAGAAGCAAAATTTGACCGAAGACACAAAGTACTTGACATGACACACTTACGACCAGGTGAACATATATTGGTCAAAGACACTTCTGAAAGGGGCACTGTTGTGTCCACTTCTGGCTCTCCCAGATCATACCTTATAGACACCCAGAGGTACCTTGACTAGAAACAGGTTTCATCTCTCACCAACTCCAAAAGCTCCTGTGACATCTGACCTTCCAGATTCAGCCGATATACAGGTATCTCCGTGCTCTGAAAGTTAAACTTCCAGGCCTGAAATTCAGAAGGTATGCCAACCGACCTCACCATGTGCCAGAAGGTATCCTTCCCAGATTAGAGCTCCTCCCGGGTATCTAAAGGACTTTGTTTGTAGTTAGAGATACCCTGGAAAAACACTGAGTGGTCAATGGGGCAGAATATTCCCCACACTCGGTTGAAGATTCTGGGTAGTCTAGAATTGTACAGAATTATGTACAGCATTGTATATTGTGTGTGTGTTATGGTACTGTGAGGAGGATAATAAAAGTTGTCAGAAGTTATGGCTGGCTGTTATGTCATCCATCCTGTGAAAGGTTAATGTTGTACCTACTAAACAACAGAACACTGTCTTTCATAATTTAGCCGGTTTAATACCAGGTAGAGGTACCCATCCTTGCTTACAAGAGAAGCAAAGAAGCATGAGTTGCAAAGCTACATGACAGTATATATTGCATCTGCATTTTCTAAATACATCAAAAGTGGAAAAATAACTAGTCGTTCTGAAAACAACAGTGAAGAACAGAATAAAAAATAAATCTCAGTCTCTCTTAAAAGTGTTACAGTCTCTTCTTCAGCTTCCTGAACAAGAACAGTTTGTAAAAAGCTTCTACTTTCCTCCATGAAAGAGTAAGCAAACTACAAGTGACACATATGCTTTATAAGACAATTGAACATAATATGAAAATCATAAGAAAGCACACTGATATAAATTATATCATGAAGCAAAATGACATACAAGAATAAAACTTTTTGACATTGTTCTTTGGGGAGGAACTCATCTTTGGTGATCTGATCTCCGTGAATCTGCTGGTTTTGCGATGAAGATGAACTTTATTACTGTGAAAAATTTAGGCTAGTTTTCTTCGTCATGTCACTTGAACTGACAGATTTTCAGATATTTATGCTTGTGCATATTGTGTCACATGTGTGAGGATGCAGCCACCAATCTGAAAGTGCTGGATCTGAGATGATACTTACTGTGAATGTTTGGTATGTCTGTTGTAGAGAGAAAGGAATGATTGAAAACTCTCACATGCAGGCAGTGATAGGTTTCTCTCCAGTGGGGATACTCTCATGTGTTTTCAGGATGTCGGGCCGATGAATCTCTTGCCTGCTAGGGTGACACTTGTAGCAGTTTCTCGCCAGTGTGAATCTTCAGTCGTTTTAGGGGTTCGACCCAATGAATCTTTTGTCACAGTGTGAACACTTGTATGGTTTCTCTCCAGTGTGGATCCTCTGGTATTGTTTTAAACGGCTCGCTGAAGTAAAAGTCTTCTCACACTCAAAGCACATGTACTCTCTCACACCAGTATGTATTTTCTGATGTATTTTCAAACTTTGTAGTAATGAAAAACTCTTTCCACACAAATAACATGAATGGGGCTTCTCCTTTGTATGAGCTCTCAGGTGTTTCTTCAGTTCTGAAGCTCTCAAATATGTTTTGCTGCATTGATCACATGTGTGCCGCTTCTCTCCAGTGTGAATATTCATGTAATCATTAAGAAGTCCTTTTAGTCTGAAACTCTTCCCGCACTGATCACAAGTGTATGGTTTCTCTCCAGTATGAACTCTCATGTGTACTGTAAGGCTTACTTTTATTGTGAAACTCTTCCCGCACTGATCACATGTGTATGGTTTCTCTCCCCCAGTCTGACGCTATGTGTACGGTAAGGCTTAACTTTTATGTGAAACTCTTCCAGCATGATCACATGGTAAGGTTCTCTCAAGTGGGATCTCTCAGGGGTTTTCAGGATTTATGACGATGAATCTTGTAACGGGACATTGGAGGTTCTCCAGTATGAACATCAAGATTATATTTGCATGTCAAACTCTTTCCACACTGAGTGCAGGTGAAAAATTTCTTGGCTCTTGTTTTCCTTAATATTATCTCTTTGCTTTGACAGCAACTCAAAAGTTTTTCTCCAGTTTTGAATAGATTTTTTTCCTCAACTTTACTAAATTCTTCATTGTCCTCGTTTTCTTCAATCAACTCTGAAATAAAAATAAAAACGTTTCATAAAAAACTCATAAAAGTGAAAAGACATCAAAGCGAACCCTGATGTAAACAATGAAAGTAGACAAATTGCATACAAACCCAGGCCAGCTAACATAGTGTGACAGATCCGGCACACATCTGTACTGCGTGAAATCATGCTATGGGCCAAACTATGTTGCTGTCTGGCTATGTGAGATTTGATGAAGTTGTATAAATTACATCTAGTACTTTTTAATATATAATAGTCCTGAAATGTCCCTGAATCAAATTATGATTTTTAACACATATCGGACAATCCTGTTTGTAGGACGAATTTTAAATGTGTTGTCAACAACCCAATTATCTAGCATAATTCATTTTGTTGCAAAAAAAAGTACCCAGTTTACAGAAAGTGTCCCGTATTATTTGATTATTTAGTTACAGTATATTATGCAGAGCTAAGATATTTTCAATTTACAACACGCATCTTAAAACCAACTTGAAACTTTATAACTCAGCTTATATGAAGAAATGAAGAATAATCATCAACCTGTTAGTTCTTCAGTATCTTCGGTGTGTTTGATTCTGCAGGGCTCTGGATCTCTCATCTTCTCTCTGTCCTCTTTAATAAACTCAGTCTTTGCAGGTTTCTTCCTGATGCTTTGATGCTCGTCTTCACTTGTAAACTGATGGATATATTCCAGCTGAATTCTTGTGTGGAAGAAGCAGATTTGCCAAAATCATCAAGAAATCAAAGAGGCACTAAGTGTTGGCTCTTTGTATATCATTATATAACTATATTAAAAGAGTGTCTGTCAACACAAAAGCAAGCATTGAGCACATCAATTTAAAATGCTCATTCAGTAACACATATGCGCTAATTCACACATTCTATGTATTTCTGTGTTGTCTGTCTTTTTAAATAACATTTAGAATTAAAAATGAAAGAATAAACAGAAATCTGATGATACCCATCTTCATTAACAACTACAGGTAAATAATAACTCTTCGAGCACGATATAAAGGCTACTCCTGAGACCCGAAAAACCATCTGTGTTGTAAAAAGAGTGCTATATACAAATAACGGAGACTTGACTAGGCTACATTAATAATATAATAAAATTCTATATGAATATTCCACATTTCTGACACAATACCATGGTGCAGTTAGTGTTACAGTAAATTAATGGTAAATGATGTTGATCTGTAGATTGAAAGTCTTCTGACTGTATCGTTCTCAGCGTTTCTGCCATTTCTCACACTCCTGGAGGGTCAGTGCTTTAGATCGCTGACCCTCCACCCGTTTGCCTTTGCCCAGCAGCTCCGGGAAGCCTACCGACAATGGTTATTGCTGGAGGATCTCGACGCCGACAGGGTGGTGGATGTGGTGGTCCTGGAACAGTTGTCCATGCAGCTTTTGAAACGGACAGCCGAATGGGTTCAGTGCCATCGGCCAGCATCCCTGGAGACCGCCATCCAGCTGGCGGAGGACCATTTGGGGACCCCGTATGGGAGGTCTTCAAGCAGCTCTCTCTCGGTTCCCCCTTCCTCTCGACCGGTCCCCACTCCCAGGTTACGGGAGCACCGGAGGCCCATTCCTGCCCCGAGAATGCGGCAGGAGTGGCCCACACAGCTGACTTCACGAAAGGCCAGCCACCTCGCTGGCCCGACCATCCCCACCTCCAAGGACAGGGGTTTCTTTTTCAGCCCCTGTATCCTTCTCATCCCCCTCTCTCTCGACTCAGCTGCGGGAGGAGGTTCCCGCTGCCACCAGTGTGGAGGGGAAGTCCGGGCTGCTCTGCTGGCACTGTGGGGAGCCTGGGCATTTCCGGTATCAGTGTACATCCATGGATGTGGATACACTGATCCAGGTCCCTGAGGTGTCGCCGAGTGCCCCCGATCAAGCTGGGAAGTATTATATACCAGTAAGTGTTAGGGGAAATACCTATCAGGCTTTGGTGGATTCAGGTTGTAACCAGACCTCCATCCATCAACACCTGATGCAACCTGGGGCACTGGATACGAGCTGCATGGTGAAGGTGAGGTGTGTACACGGGGACATTCGCCAATGTCCTATTGCATTGGTCACTATTCAATTGGGGGCCCAAAAGCATAGAGTCGAGGCGGCGGTTATTCAGCCTCAGCCATCCAGTTATTTTGGGAATGAACTGGCCATTATTTTCAATGATGTGAAAATTGCTGGGGCTGATGAGGTGACCCCAGGTCCATCTGGAGTTGTCCCGGGGAGAGGGGACTCGACAGACACACACTCTCTCGGTCTCAGAAGTAGTAGCTCATATTCAGTAAGTCAATCTGGTCACTAGCATTCACTACAACGTTGTAAAAATCATCCATTTGAATAAATGACTGGACATAGTTGCGTTCTCAAACTACTATAACAAATGTGATCTGCCAAAGATAAATATCAAGAGAGAAATATCAAATAAAACCGCAGCAGCAATATTGATATTGTTCTGCATCCATTCCCCTCACAGATCAGCATTCAGTAACAGCAACATTATCACTCCAAGCACTGAAACAATCCTTCACACGAACATATAAAACACAAAATCACTCAGCTCTGAATGAATTTAGCATGTTTTCCTCACACAGGGTTTGTGCAGACTTGAACAAGTTAAATTTAAGACCTTTTTAATACCACCTTATATGAAATTTAAGCCCTAAACCTGTAATGGAAATCCCATTTTATTACAGATGTAATATTTAAGTGCTATATAAAAAGGGAAAACCAAAATATCAATGCTGTCCCAATTATTTTATTTACGACGATTATACAGTGCACTGTTTCAGTCAGCAGACAAATTCCATACACATATCCCTGCAAAAAAGGGCAATAACTGGATTTTTGGTGGGAGTAGTAAGTCAGCTTTTACATACTTAAATCCGCATATTTACCTTTACAAAGGCCTATTTTAAACATTTTTTAGATGTATGCATATCTTTCATGTCAAAATTATAAATTTAGCAATACATTCAATATACCTATAGGCATGCTACCAGTTCAGATCAAATACTTTACACTGCAAATACAAAATTACAACTGCATAAATAATGTTATGAGATTAATGTTTTAAATGCATATATGAATATACAAATAAGAAATGTTGAGGGGAAAAAATGCATACTTTTCAACAAACTTCACAACTAAACTACCAGTAAGTGATGGTAAGTCACTTAATGAGCGAGTATTGAGTCATTCATTCAACTGATTGAGTGTTATCATGCTGGTATCTTAAGGCTTCGTGGACAGTGATCCTAAAGTGTTTCATATTTGTGTGGTGGTAATGATAAGTTTAATAGATGGGTACCTTTTATGGGCATTTTAACTTTATAAAGGCATTTTTCTATAAGTGTGCATTATCTTTTGAGTCAAATTCTTACATTTAATCACTGAATTAGAATAATAAGACATTTGGGATGTTACCAAGCAAATTAAATCAGTATCAACAAAATATATCTTTGCAATGCAGACATTAAGCGCACCAGAACGACGAAGGGCCATTAGATGTGTGCAACACTGGTTACGGCAGAAATGAATGCATTAACCTGCAGTTACAAATGCATAAATAATGTTTGATATATTAAACATAAAACATTGAAAACTGATATTTACAATTATTTAAAAAATGAAAATATACTTTAAATGTGAAATTAAAAAACACAGGAGGTGGCAGTTAAGTCCATGTAATACTGTGAGTCATGCGATTGAACCGAACATGAAAGGTGGATTATTTAGGACGAAACCCAGCATGTTCAGAGACGCAAAACAGCGCTGTGGCTTTGTTTGGAATTATTTTTGTTGGCGAAATAGAGCAAAAACAGGCAATATGGTGTCTAAAAAGTAAGTCTATTAATAAAACTTCTAGTTTATTGAACTGTTGTAAAAAAAATCAATATTACATTTGTATACGGTAATTTTTGGAGAAAAAGGCACTATCCGTGTATCGTGAACTTGGTATAAATGTATAAATTTTCTGCCCCCATGTCTTGAATTTGTGATCATTCTGAATGTATTTTAATAGACTGAATCATGCAGTGATCAGGCAGAGCGCACTGCAAATGTGCACGCGCACTAGACTTCACGTAATGCGTGCACTCTGTAGGCGTTTAAAATGTTTGTTTGCGTCGTGAGAATATTGAGCAAAATAGCTCACTTGTCATGGTGTTATTTAACTATATCATGTTATGAATAAACTAAACATTTAGAATTTATACCTCGGTGTGTTTCTTCTGAGTTTATGTGTGCAGTCACGCTCATTCGTTCTGAAGTCTCGAGACAAACAGAGAGAGCCTCAGCAGCGCAAGCTTGTATTCTGTATTCTGCTAACTTACTGCAATTCTCTCTGATGATGCAGTAACTTACCGCGGGGAAGAACAAATCTTCGGTCTGTCTAATGATTGTAAAGTCATTAGGTCCGTCACAGACTGAAGATATTTTAGCGGTGATGAGACCAAAAAAAATTAAGACCCATCGAATCCGAATTTAAGACATTTTAAGACTTTTTAAGGCCTTATATTAGGAAAACGTTATTTAAGACTTTTTAAGGACCCACGGACACCCTGTGTCTGAGAGTGCAAGCGCCAAGCTGCAGCCAGACCCTTCTCAAATAAAGTGCTTTTGCTTTCGCCTAGAAACACACAGCGTCTCCCTGACATGGCTGCTTCAACACTAACTGCGGTTACTAAAACCACCCTCCGTTTTTGCTCGTGAACATGTGGGCGCATTATGGTAATATTTCCAGATAGTGATGTAGATATGTGGGGGCGTGTTAGAACGAGCCGTTTTAGGGGGACTTTTCAGAGTCTTAACTTTGATAAAGAATAATCTCTTTGGTTTTGAGACTTTAGCCTTCGCAACTTCAGGGATCTTATCTATGCACAATCAGCTTGTAACACTCCAAAGAGAAAGGAAAACTTGAAATCGCATCATATGACCCCTTTAAAAGAGTGACCATTAGTTCCAGAAACACAGTATTGATATTCTGTAGTGGTGTAGAAAAAAAATAGCGCTGGTGTTGGATCGGTATTGGCCAATTCTTAGAATTTGGAATGCTCTATGTAATCTTACACTGCAAAATAATAACTCGAAAAGATTTTAAAAAAAGATAACATCAATTATTTACTGAACCCTTCAATTATATAATGAAAGCCATAAAAAAACAGACAATTAATCGTGATAATCGGCATAATTGTCAATCGCCAAAGCCCTAAAACAGACAATTAAATCGCAAAAAACTTGACTATTTTTAGACAATTAATCGTCAGCCAAATTTCATAATCGTGACAGCCCTACCTGGAGGGCCAATGCGCTGCAGAGTTTAGCTCCAACCCTGATCAAACTCGCCTATCTGTGATTTTCTAATGATCCTAAAGACACGGATTAGTATGTTCAGGTGTGTTCGATTAGGGTTACAGCTAAACTCTACAGGAAAGTGGATCTCGTGGGACAGATTTGAGGATCCTGCTCTCGATTATTCATACATCTATAAAGATTTTTCCTGTTACAACAAATCTAATATTGTTTGAAGCTTTATAACATTCAGCCTCATTACTGAAGAATAAACATCAACCTGTTAGTTCTTCAGTATCTTCAGTGTGTTTGATTCTGCAGGGCTCTGGATCTTGGTTTGCGTTTCCGATTTCCTGATGATTAGAAGGTCTTCACTTATGAACTGATGGAGATATTCCAGAATTGATTGCTGATTACTGTGGGAGGAGCTTCACTGATGATGTGTTGCAGTGGGCGGAGCTTCACTACCAGTGAACATGTGGGAGGAGCTTCACTACCAGTGAACGTGTGGGAGGAGCTTATCTGCCAAAATCAAAAATGCATCACTGAGTTTGTTTTTATATTAATAGACAACAGAAAATAAATGTAATGTAAATTGAAGTATAAAGAAAACAGTTGAAAGCATAAACTCAGATATAATTGTACAGTCGAACTGCACCATTTGCAGAGAAGCATTTAATTTCCTTAGCTTTTCAGAGCTTGGTAGATGAGTAACTATTGTATTTGTATTATTAGAAAGATAAATACATATATTACAATTAATGTTATATTAATTGATTTATCGTCTATAAATATTAATAAAATATAGGCATAATAAATTATCCTATCTGTCATACATAATGTATGGCATTAAAAAGTTTTAAAAGTGTGAAATAATTTAAATAAAAATGGAACAAATAATTACACAATTATCTGAATCATAATTTAAGCAGTAAATAAGCTAAAAATGTATCCCATCCTGCAGAATTGTCAAAAACGTGATAACTGTCAGAATGACTGATTTAGGCACAACTGAAGAGTTGTTTAGAAGTAAATAAAATAATCAAATGTAAAATAATAATAATGTGTTCTGCTGCAAGTTCTCATACTTGATCTCATGTTTTCTCATGGTTTATTGTTGAGCTGTTGAATTGTTCTGTTAAAATAATCAGTTCCAAGCCTTTGACACTGTTTTAGCTTTAAGTGTCCATTCACAGGAGATCTGAAGACATCAGCATAATAAATGAGGAGAAAACAGGAGCTACTGACATGAAATAAAGAGTCTTTTCAGCAGCTCTGTTAATATTGATGAGCCTCAGACGATCAACACTCATTCAACAAGACAGTCAGATCATCAGCAGATCATCTCTCTTTATTCTCAGTGTTTGCTGATAGAAACACATCATTTGAGTCAGGATAGATGATAAAAGTCTAGTTCTCACAATATGTATAAAACATAAATAATACAAAAAAAAACTAACGCTAAAGTAAATAACTGCCCTAAAGCACCATAATATGCATGTCTAATCTAAATAGTTAGATTTTCTAATAACCATTCATTGCAATAAAGTAATTAACTCATTAAAGTTTTGTACAGAAACAAAATGACCATAAAACATCTTCAAATAAGAGCAGCACAAAGCAGTATTTAATGATTTCAGTGTCACATTTGGTTCATATTTCTCTATATTAACATTTATGTATGGATGTCTCACGCGGCTCATTATAGGCTCAGTGTAACTTTAGCAGTCTCTGTTTCAGTATATTTTAACAGACTAACGGGTTTAATCTGCCAAAGATGTAAAAAGTGTAGAAATAAAATGGCAGCAGCAACACTTGAGATATTCCCCTCACAGATCAATGTTTAACTTGACATTCAGCAGCAATTCTCACTACAAACATAGAAACAATCGCACGAACGCATAAAAGCTCACAAAATCGTCTGATTTAATTCCTCATATTTTCCTCACATGCTCCTGCTGCTGCTGCACTAAATGTTTATTTCAGCAGAAAGACGCCAGAAAAGACGCACAAGTAGCGCTGAACCGGATGAAAACAACACGACTGGTCTGTACGATGGGCTCTGACCAGACTGTTAAAGTGTTGCAGTGTGGAAATTGAGAAATACCAGTGAGCTGCTGATCTTCGAAGACTCTGCTAGCTGAAACTAACTTCTCGCCACCCCATCCGCCTTCTTCTTGGTGTTTAACGGCAGATGGCATACAACTTTTAGGTGCATTACCGCCACCTACTGATTAGGAGTGGATCAGGACCGTACTCTTCACTAAATAACGCATTAAAAATGGAAAGTTTTTATCCCCTGATTCATTCCCCAAAATGTTCATCAAATTAAGTTTTTCTTTATTTTCCTTGAGGACATCCATCAGTATCTTTCTTTCCTTTCCGTATCTTGGACACTTCATTATAACATGCTCTACATTTTCCACCATATTTAATATTCACATTTTCCAGTTTCATGTCTCCCCATTCTCTTCAAACTGCTATTAAGAGCAGTATGGCCAAATCTAAGCCTTGAGATTATAGTTTCCTCATATCTATTTCTTCCTGTTACTCTGTACTTACCAACAATTCTTTGAATGCTATAAAACCATCTCCCTGTTCTTTCTTCTTCCCAATATTTCTGCCATCTATTCTTCACATGTTGCTTGATTACACACTTCATTTCACTCTTACCATACTTTATCTGCATATCTATGTCTACTTTCTTTGTTGCTTCCTTTGCATATTTGTCTGCTAACTCATTTCCTTGTATTCCCACATGCGCTGGTAACCAACAGAAAGCTACAGAAATTCCCATCATCTGGATCCTATATATTGTTTGAAGAATCTCAATAATTATATCTGCTCTCTCTCTGAATGACATGTTTTAATTGTAATTAAAGATGAACTTGAATCAGAACATATGAGTGTCCGCATTGGCTTATTTTCCTCCACCCATTGCAATGCCAGTACAATTGCAATAATTTCACCATTTGTGTAAATTGGCAAATTATCTGTGATTCTTTTATTGACTTTGACATTAAATTCTGGGATACTAAATGCCACACCTACTTTGTCTTCCATATTTTTCGATGCATCAGAATATATTTGAACATAACCATAATAATTTTCATGAATGTACTTATGTGCTATTTGAACATTTTATTTTAACGTATCCTTATTTTCCTCACTTTACAATGTCATATCTACCGTAGGTTGAGATATTAACCACAGAGGGATTTTTGACCACGGAACTGTAGGGCTTATTGGAGTTTCACCAATTTCCATTTCTTTTACCACTCTAGGCACTTCCCATTCAAAACTTGATTTCTTTCTTTAATTTTTCCCAGAAAGGTTTCAGAACTACCCTAGCTGGATGTTCTTGACTATGTCCTAATATATTGACCCAATATCTTAGTGACAGTTCAATTCTTCTAAGATCTAAAGGCATTTCTCCCATTTCAATCTGCAAGGCTGCAGTTGGTGTAGATCTCATCGCCCCCGTACATAATCTTAATGCCTTGTACTGGATTTTGTCCACCTCTTTTAACACACTATTAGCAGCCCATAATCAAATACAGATCGTATCAATCCTGTATATATACTTCTTAGAGCCATCCTCTCAGCCCCCCATTCTTTCCCCACTAAACATCTCGTAACATTCATTACCCTTTTACATTTATCAACAATTTTTTTATGTGTATTTTAAACGTGAGTTTTTCATCAAACCATATACCCAAAAATTTAAAACATGATACTCTTTCTATATCTTGACCATATCATTTCAATCTCTTTACTAATCCTACATTTTGAAAAGAATAAAGTTTTTGTTTTTTCAACAGAGAATCTAAAACACCACTTATATGACCCCACCTTTATGATCACCTTTATACTTCTGATTGCTTCTTGCACTTTCCTTCCAACAAACTCTAAATTCCAACCTCGTTTCCAGAAATTCCTATTCCATTTTCAACACTTAAAAACACATCATTAACCATAATAGAAAATAATAAAGGACTAATTATACTCCCTTGTGGTGCTCCATTTTCTACCTTTATTATCTCTGAAAATTCTTTCCCAATCTTTACTTGAATAGATCTTCCAAATAGAAAACCTTTAATCCATCTTATCATTTTTCCTTTAACTCCTGCTTTTCTCAATTTAATTATTAACCCTTCTTTCCACATCATATCATAAGCTTTCTCGATGTCAAAAAATACTGCCACTACACTTTCTCTATTAGCCTGAGCTCTTCGTATTTCATGTTCCAAACATACTCTAGGGTCCATAGTACATCTACCTTTTCTAAATCCACTTTGATAATTACAAATATTCCCTTTAGTTTCCATAAAATATGTTAGTCTCTGATTTATAATTTTTTCCATTACCTTACGTAAGTGCGAAGTAAGAGAAATTGGCCTGTAATCACATGGACTATTACCATCTTTCCCAGCTTTACGTATTGGAACTACTACAGCTTCTTTCCAGCAACTAGGTAAGTGTCCCTTTTCCCATACCTTATTATATAACTCTAAAAGAATACTTTTTGATGATTCACTTACATTTTTTAACATTAGCATATCTTATCTTTACCCGACGCTGATAACCTAGTACTTCTTAATGCACTATTCGATTCTCCTATTGTTAATGGCCAATTAAGTACATAATCTACCTCTTCATCTTCCATAATTAATTCTCTATATCTTAAAACTGTTCCCTCTCGTCCTTTCCTCCCTTCTTCGTTGACATTATCCGAACTATGGATTTTGACAAATGTTTTTATGATCATTTCCGCTTTCTCCTTTTCTGTCACAGCTGTGCCTTCATTATTTATTAATGTAGGATATCTAAACTCTCTCCTAATTCCATTAATTTTCCTTATCATGCCCCATACTTTATAAATATCTGCTTCTCTTCCCACTGACTCACAAAATGATCTCCAATATTCCCTTTTTGCTGTTTTAATAGTTCTTCTTACCTTTGCCCGCTGTTACGGGGCTGACAAAATGTGAGACATGCGGATCCAATGCAAGCTTTATTATTTGGAGAGAAGCAGAGTCGTTGGTCATAAAACAGCAGGGTCAAACGGTGGCAAACAGGTATATGGCGGGCAAAAGCACAAGAATAGTCCTAGGGCTAGCGTAGGTCAATGAACGGCGAACAGAATCAAAAGGGCGAGATTAGAGGGAGAAATCCAGGAAACCAGGCAAAGATCAGAAACCGAGAAAAGGGCTAGGGCTAGGAAACAACTGAGGGCTCTGTAGTGTAGCTATCCAAAGATATGCGCTAAACAATACTTAGCAGAGGGAAGGGATCAGAGTGAGTGTTAAATAGTGAGGGAGTGATATGAAACAGCTGGGTGCAATCAGTGTTAACAGCTGTGTGCAATCCCGTGCTGAGTGCAATCAGTGCAATGAATGATGGGATATGTAGTCCGGGGTGATGTGCAACAGTGTGTAGTGCGAGAGGCAATGAAATTGGAAAGGGTGACCTCTGATGGCTAGCAGATGGAAGTTCATGGACCGGATTCGTGACACCCGCATCTTTTTAAACTTGATTAAATCTTCAAAATTGTGTGTTCTTTTAAGTATTTTAAAAACTTTGTTCCTTTCTTTTATTACTTTCCCACATTCTCCCGTCCACCATGGGACTATCTTCTTTCTCCTATTCCCTAAACTTCTTGGAATTTATTGTTTTGCTGCTTCTATTATAACGCCACAAACTATTCGATTTAATTCCTCTATTTCCTCATCACTATTAATTACTCCCATCATTTCATCACTTATCTCCCTGAATTTCACCCAATCTGCTTTACTAAATACCCATCTTTCTGACCCACTTGACTCATTTATTTAATTTCTTATACATATTTCTATAAAAATTGTATAATGATCACTTCCTAACGTATTATCTTTCTTAACTTCCCACCAACATAATCCTGCTATAGCTTCCGATACAACTGTAATATCAACTGCCATTTCCTTCCCATTTACCACATTTATTCTAGTGCCATCTCCATTGTTTACACATACACATTTTTTTAGTTCAATTAATTCCTCTATTACTTCCCCATTTGAATCATTATAACTATCCCACAACGTATTATGCCCATTAAAATCTCCACAACAAATAACCTTACCCTCTAAATTTATTGCAAGTTCCTCTATGTTTTCCATTTTCCAATGTTATTTTCTTGCACGGATTATAATAATTTACTATTTTAATATTTCCTTCATTTGTCCAAACTTAAATTACTATAAATTCCAATTAATTTCCTTTTACCATTACCGTATAATGCATATTCTGTTATAAAATACCACATCCCCCCCATTACCCTTGTCTCTATCTCTCCTAACACTATCATAACCTGCTAATATAAAATCTAAAGATGGTTTCAACCAAGTTTCTTGGATGCAAATTATGTCCGGTTTTATTTCTAAATCATTGATAAAACTTTTGAATTCCTGTCCATTTGCCAATAGACTCCTTGCATTCCATTGAATTATAAACATTAACTCTATCCAATTTGGCTTGAAGACCTTCTTTCCGACTCAAGTTTTCTGGTAATCTGTTCCCAAGAAAAGTTTCTGACTGACAAAAATTTCTCAGCACCTTTTGTAATAACTTTAATTTTCTCTGTTTTATGTTTTAACAAACGGTGTGAAGTGTATTTAACGATTAAATAAGTGAAATACTGTGTGTAGCGTCTGGACCAATCAGACACAACATTTTTCATTTGATTTAACAAATCAATCATTCATTAGATTAACAAATCGTCACAGTCCCATCACCAAATCAACTGGATGCCAGGATGTCGGCAACGACACCAGGCCCCCCCTGGTTACCATGATACATTTACGACCTAATGGAATTTAGGTGGAGAAAATCACTGCCTTTTCCATAAGGAAAATCCACAAGGCACAGTAGGAATGGACTTTTCTACTAATTAATTCATAGGAAAACTTTTATTTGAATGAACACACATAGCCTTCAGGTCATTGTGTATATTATTGCTGTCTTGTATATTATCTGTTGTATTGTAGACTATTTTATGCATGCTTGTGATAGAACCACTCATTCATGTAACCTTACATATAACGTGTTTGGTCTCTATTAATTCGTATTCGGATGATCTAATTGAGAGTGTATATTGTATGTTTATACATATGCAACATATTAGTGTTCTAAGAAACTTTAGTAATTTTGATTCAAGTTCCATACGCAAATTACCATGCTTTCACACAAAGGGTCATAAAAACTCCCAGTATCTCAAAACTCCCACTTGGAATTCCTGCCTTTCTCATTGGACAAGCCCATCTTGAGAGGCGGATATCTTCTCCGACCTTAAAGGCCCCGCTCCAGGGACCCGCCCAGAGTCGGTGGTTTGGTTGAATTCTGAGAAGATGAAGATGTGAGCAAACGCTCCAGGAACACCCTACGTTTGTGCCAGGATTCGGCCTCGACTTAAAACTGGTTCTTTTTCATCAACCAAATACAGCAAAGATCAACTTGAACCTCAGATTGAAGAAAAACTCCTGTCACAGCCAGATGTAGTGTCCGAGGCAATGTTATTTTCAACTTAGTCTTTAAGTGATACCTTGGTATCATTGCACCTTTTTACAACGGTGTTTGTTTGAACTCAGAACCTGATGTTTCGCCTGGGTAGGATCTGCTAATATAGCAACGGTTCATAACCTTCATATCTTCGTTTCCTTTCTCTTTACTGCGTTAGCTTTAACCCTTTCAGTATACAAACTGTTGTGTGTGTGTTGTGTCTGTGTGTGTT